>SZWC01008910.1:20065-31112 GCA_023375785.1 Penium margaritaceum | reverse complement strand
CACACACACACACACACACACACACACACACAAACACCGAGCAGACGCTTGAGCAAGCATGCACCATCACCCGAGGGTCAAGCCCGTCCTCTCGGAGTTACCCGATGGTGGCTTCTCACTGGTGCACAGCCAGAAGCTAACACGGTGGCCCCTTAAGGATCAGCAACCGGGAAAATAATGCAGCTCCTTCAAACATCCAGAAGCAAGTCACTGAGATGTATGGATTGGCAGTCAGAGTGTACAAACCCCAACATCAACCGCATGAAAGAAAGATAGTCACATAATGGCCATGCATTGGCCAGAGGGCACTCCTGGATAGATCAGCTTCATGATGGAGCTAGAGCCAGCAGTCAAGGCGTGCACGTGTGACACCTTCTGAGGTAAGGTCATGGTAACTCAATGTGTACATGTGTGTGCCATGAAGAGTAAGACAAGAGGGCATAGAGATGTGAGTGGCCAATAAAACTTCAACACTGTCACCTCGCTACCTTCTCGCCGTCACGACCAGCCACGTCGTTCAGCAGCATTTACCTTTGGTGGCATTTCTCTCATTGGTGGTCTCCCTATGAATCCACACGGAGCGGCGACCGAAGGACTTTGAGACAGCTCCACCCCGTTATGACAGCGATGAGGGCTTTGATTGCTGGGAGACCCTGTTTGAGGTTTGGGCCGAATCTGAGGACATCTGGCCCTACTACCACAGCTAGTACAAAACTCGCGATGCTCACCAGGTCAAGACAGCAGCGAGAGCGATACACGGTGTCCTCCACGCCATGTTGCGGGAGATTGTGGCCGAATTTTGACCCTTCCTGGTTGAGACCAGGACCGGGACAGGAGCACATCCACGCCAGGCTTGGGAGCTGGTCCTGACATTTTTCGCTGCGGAGACCCATGCCATGAGTACGTCCCGACTACGTGAGTTTCACTCCCTTCTTCAGGGTTACACGGAGCTTGGAGCTGACTACTGGAGGCATAAGATATGCCTTTACATGCGCCTTCGGACCGGTGGCGGGACACACTTATGGGCACGCGACACCATCATGACGGGGGCGCACTTGGACCACGTGAAGCTCCTTACGGGCTTCGACCATGTTGCTTTGAGTTGTCGGAGTCACTACAATTGCTTCTTTAGGCCCATCGCTACTCCCTCTAGGCCACATGGGCTCATGAGGCTGCCCTTGCACATCAGCAAAGTCCATTTGATGCAACAGTGACTGCGAACCCTCATACGCCTCTGTCCCAGTTCACTAGTCCCACCTCCACCGCTTCCTCCTCCTCCTCCTCTGTCCCAAGCGACCACACTCAGGGCATTACAATGGCCACACAGGAGAAGAAGGGAAAGAAGCAAAGAGGAAAGGGACAACAGCAGCAGCAGCCCGCGAGTAGTGGTAGTAGATATTCTGTCCACTACTACAATTGCGAAGGCGCTCACCAGTACACGGAGTGTAAGCAGCCTCTTGACTGCACTTGGATCATGCACGTCCTTCAAGCACTGCACACGCAACTGATTTCCTCAGTTGACACACAAACAGGACACGCCATGACCACGGCTGCAGCAGACACATTCATTTCACCAAGCGGTAGTGGTGACATGGACCCTCGGGATCGCACAATCATGGAGCTTCTTCAGCAGCTGGCGCTTTGTACTCAGGGAGGTGTCAATGTATTGTCACAGCCGAGTGATCCTCAGACAGCTTGTCTTACTATGTCTGTTGCCCATGATGATGCTTGTGGTGGAGCTCAGTTGGCTTACGATGAGGATGGACCTGACTGTACCGAATAGCTTGACGAGTCACAGATCCGTGTTGTTCATCGTTGTCGTGAGTCCACTGCTACGTGACCAACAGAGGTAGAGTAATCTATGGCATATTCCTTAGTGTGGACGACTGGTTATGAGCCAAGTGGTACCGAGATCATTGACTCTGGTGCCATCCATCACGTGACATGTCGTCGTAGTGACTTCGTTGTACAGAGTCCCGTTGCGTCCGTTCGGTCCGTTTGCACAGGGTCTGGTCTGCCATTGCCTATACAGGGAGTTGGGGCTGTTTGGTTTGATTGTCTGCCTGGCCCCTTGTACATTTCTGATGAGCTCTTTTTCCCTGCTCTCGAGCTCAGCCTGCTCTCTATTGGTGCATGAACCAGGATGGGTATCACTGTTGAGCACTCTGTCGACTCCGCCATAGTGACTGCTCTTGACACACGTGCCATCGTGCTTTGTGCATCTGTTGATGTTGACCTCTATCATGTGTCTCATTGCATTTCATGTATTTCTTCTTCCTTTCTCCCTTTTGTACATGTCTTTTTCATTATTCTCTCCCCTAAGCACCAACACTTGTTACATTGTTGTCTCTGCCATGTGAGCTCGGACATTGTGTCCAAGCTCATTCCAACTCAGTCAGCCCTCGGTCTTGATGCAACATTTCTTTAGAAGCCATCGAAGACCGGTTGTCTTTTTTGTGCCCAGGGTAAGATGCATCGCTGCTCCTACCCTTACTCCTCCCGGGCACTACGCCCACTAGAGTTAATCCACTCGGACCTTCTTGGTCCTCTCCCAGTCGAGTCCCTCTCGAATGGGGGTCGATATGTTCTCATCCTAACTGATGACTTCACACACATGCGGTGGATCTACAGCATCTGCCATAACAACGATGCCGCACTGGCGGTCTGCCTCTGGCTTGTGATGGCTGAGCGTCAATCTTTTCACACCCTGCACACGTTCCTCTTGGTGGTGGCGAGTTCTTAGGCAAGATGGATGCCTACTTTACTGAGCACGGTATTATTCACAAGTTCTCCGCCCCTGCTATGCCGTAGTAAAACGGTGTGCCCAAGTGTTGGAACCACACCATGGAGGATGCAGATTGCGCTCTGCAGTCTGCGTGCGGTCTTACGGAGTCCTTTGCCTTTGTGGACTTCTCCGACATGTTGTGGGTCTGGAACCGCTTGACGCATGGTTCACTTCCGGACCATGTCATGTCATACGAGTTGTGATTTGGCTGTCGTATTGATCTCTGTTTCGCCCGTCTTTGGGAGTCCCTCATCTCCGTCTGGTATACTGAGGTCTAGCACGAGTCCAAGGTCTCACCTCCGGGACGCATATGTACCTTCCTCGGCATCTCCCCATGGTCAAAGGCCTGGCGCTTTTGGGACCCTGCTCGCCATGGCATTGTCGAGTCTCAAGATGCTCTCTTCTTTGGGGCTTTTACCTGCCGTGACTTGTCGAGCATTCTTTCACTGGTCACCAACCACGTTCCTACTTGTGCGACCTCCCAGTGGATGGGAGAGTCTAGACCTGCGAATGGGTCCGTCCGGGCCTCCTCACCTGCAGTCGGATCTCTGGCTGCCAACAATCCGGCCATCGTGGCTGTGGGTCCTGTAGCCTCAACAGTCCCCTCTCGCACAACTGATTCTCTGTTAGTGTCAGACCCCTCTGGCATACCTGATCCCATGCCAGTCTCGGTCCCCTCTAACACACCTCATCTTGTGCCGATGCCAGACCCTTCTGGTATACCTGATCCGGTGCTAGTGTCGGTCCCCTCTAGAACACGTGATCCCGCGAGTGCGTCAGTCCCCTCTTGCACACCCGATCCCGTGCCTGTGTCAATCCCCTCTGTCACACCAGATCCCGTACAGGCCAAGTGCATCTTTCACAAGAAGGTGAAGCCTGATAGCACATTGTCTTGCTACAAGGCCCGCTTGACGGCCAAGGGGGTTTTGCAGGTTGTGGATGCAGATTTTAGTGGCACCTTTGCACCCATTGGCTGCATGAAAACCGCTCGTGCTCTATCTGGGATTATTGCTCACCACGACAGGGAGCTATACCAGATGGATGTAGATAACGCATTTCTCTATGGCACCTTAGAGGATGAGATCTACATGGTCCAGCCACCTGGATTTGAGGTCGGTGACAAGTTGTGGTGCTTGCGCAAGGCCTTGTATGGCTTGAAACAGTCACCTAGGTGCTAGAACATGGAGATCAATGGCATAGTGACACGTGCCGGTTACGTGCAGAGTGACGTTGATCTGTCCTTCTTTCTTGGACGGACAACTGAGAGCTTCATCGCCATCCTGGTCTACGTGGATGACCTCCTTATTATTTCTCCTTCTATGGAGATCGTGAAGGATGCCAAGGCAGTCCTTCAGGCTGCCTCTTCGATGAAGGACCTTGGTCCTCTAACTGTGTTTCTTGGGATGGAGATCGTGCATGATCTTCAGCGGCGGACACTCTTGTTGCATGAAGCATGTTGCGCCATTGTTGTGCGGGAGTGGTTTGTGAACCTCTTTGGTGCATTTCTCATAGCCTCCGCCTCCATCAAACCTGATGTGTAGGATGCTCTGAAGGTGGATGATCCAACACGGCTGGGGCAGACAATGGACGTGACCTTGTATTTGCGCCTGATTGACTTTTTTATGTACTTGGCCACTACTACCCGACCTGACATTGCCTTTGCCGTCAACCTCCTTGCACAGTATTCACTGTGTCCTCATGTGAGATCTCTTCACTGTGTGAGGACTGTGTGAGTGGTGCGGTACGTGGTCTCCACTCCGTACCTCGGACTCTGCTTTTGACAACAGTGTTTGGTGGTAGTCAACACCTACACAGACATTGATTTTGCGTGGATGCGTGCAGACGGATAGGCTACGTGTTCCTGCAAGGTGGCACCGCTCTACTGTGGTGCAGCAACCAACAAGATTGTATCACACATACCTCATCAGACTGAGTATGTTGCTTTGGGGGTTGGGGCTGCTGAGGCGGTGTGACAACAACGTTTATCTTGTGAGTTGCGTCAGTGTGTGCCTTGTGTCATTCTGTGCTGTGACAACGAGAGTGCTCTTCTATTGCAAAGAACTCTGGTGTGTTGCATGCACGCATGAAGCACATTGCTTTTGAGCATCTCTTTGTGCATGATCTTGTGGAGCAATAGGTGATACCTGTCATTTGGGTCAGCACATGCAGCAGGCTGACTTCTGGACCAATGCACTTGCACGCGGAAAGTTCATGGTGTGCATTTGTTTTATCGGTCTGTGCCCCTTGCATGAGAGTGGCTGAGAGTGGGATGTGTGAGCATGGACCTTTGAGCATCTTGTTGCGCACCTATGTCAGTTCTACACGTGTATGGACATGCGTACCATCCGGTCATTGAGGAGTGTTGTGATGTAAGTCGTCCTTGTCTGTTTGTACAGCTTACTGTGATCACTCGACAATGTCCACGCTCGTGTAGATCTTTGATGCCGACCCAGCTGGAACTATAGCACTAACAGGTGGTAGCTCCATCCACCAACAGTTGCTAGACAGCTCCCACGACGTCCCAGGTGCTCGCTGGGATGTTCTACAGTTTTTCTATAGTCGCTAGATTTTTCCAAACAGCGTATGCCGTCATCAACGTCTGTCGAGTTTTGTAGTCGCTAAAGTTTTGATGACGGCGGACGCTGTCAGCCCTGCCCGAGGACCGACAACCCCAAACCCGGGCGTTGTCCATTTTTCCTGAAAACTGGATCATACCAAAATTTGCACGCTACAAACACAGTCGTGCAATCAGAATCACCTAGAAAAATCACACACAAGAGCTATGGCTGCCTAAGCGTAGGTAGGCAGCATGTTACAGAGTCATCCATGACTATCAGTGGCATGAGCGCAAGTGGCTGCTCTTGATGGAGCTGGGCGCGCACTGCTACCAAGTAAGAGACTCCACGCAAGGAGACAAGTGCCACTTCTCTCAAAATGGTGCGATGTCTCCTCCATCACTCAGCGTCCGCTCGTCCGTCACGACAGTCATCTGCACAAGCATGTACACCAGCCGAGTGGTCACAACACAGATCAATGACAGTGTACACGCAAATCACAACACTCCCCATGACCCATGGGCACTAGTGTACACACAATTACAGACGTCATACATCTACAGTGCGCAACACAAGCGGTGCTCCCCTATGGCCTCATTCCCCACTAGTCCAACACGTCACACAAATTTTGAGGGTATACATAAGGCAGAACATGGTAAAGGAACTCATAGATACAAGACAATATACTCACGGATGTACACCAACCAAAATAAAAACCCTTTTGAGTGATGCACGCTTGACGGCCTTGGTCAAGAAGTCAGCTAGCTTTTGCACAGTCTCGATCCAAACAACGCAGATGCTACCCTCATGCAACAAGTTACGCACATAGTAATGTCCCACATTGATGTGCTTTGTGCATGTGTGATGAATGCCATCGTTGTCTGTAATGGCGAAGGCACACTCATTGTCACAATGTAGTGCGATAGGCAATGTAGGCTGACAAAAATCACACAGCAAATGACGGAGCCACACACCCTTGCATGCGCCAACGTCCAATGCCACATACTCCGCCTCTACACTATTGTGTGTGATGCATCCCTGCTTGTCCCTCCACCACGAGACAACTGTGCCTCCAACAAGGAAGATGCATCTAGTGCCGCTTTTTCTATTCGTGCTTCTCGCCCAGTCACTATGCGTGTAGTCCTCAACGAGTATATACGCCTGGTGGTGGAACGTCAATCCACGACATAGGGTGGAGACAACGTTTCTCACCATGCAAATTTTTGCATCTAAGTACAGCAGGTGTGGAGACTGAGAGAACTGAGCCAGTAGGTTCACAACAAAGGCAATGTTTGGCCGTGTGGTGGTGGCAAGGAATATGAGTGACCCAGTGACACAAAGAAAGGTAGTCACATCAACACTTACACCCGGTGTGGTAGCATACAAAGCTTTCAGCTTTATCTGGCCATCTGGGGTTATGGGAGTGGATGCACTGGGTACGGTGGGCAAGAGGTCAGCAAAGCACTCAGCCAATGTATGCACATAGGCTACCTGATGCACACGGACGATGTCGTGGACATGGTCACGCTTGATCTCCATGTCCAAAAACACGTGTGCAGGTCCAAGATCTTTCATCTTGTATGTGGACTGTAGCAAATCTTTCGCTCGGTGGACAGTGCCGAGGTCAGGGGATGCGATGAATGTATCGTCCACATAGATGAGCATGATGAGAAGGGTGGTGCCCATTGGGATGAAGATGAGAGCCGGATCTACGGTGTGTGCGTGAAGCCACCCTTCAAGAGGGTGTGGCTGATCTCAATGTTCTAGTACCTGGGGGATTGTTTGAGGCCATGGAGGGCCTTCCGTAGTCGCCAAACACAACTTGTGCCACCCTCAAAACCTGGGGGCTAGACCATATAGAGCTCCTCACCGTCGATAGTGCCATGCATGAAGACATTGCCCACGTCCATCTGGTGGAGCTCCTAGCCATACTGTGTGACCGTGCTGAAGAGCACGTGACTGGTAGTAAAACGACCAACCGGTGCAAAAACCTGGTCCACTCCTGGTACCTATGCAAGGCCTTTGGCGGTAAGTGTGCTTTGTACTTGACCAGTGTGCCATCTGGCTTCCACTTGCGACGGAAAACCCACTTCGCCCCAATGGATTTACGATCTGGGGGCAAGTGGACCAGCTCATACAGAACATGCTCATCGATAGCAGCAAGTTCCTCCTTGCAAGCAACATCCCAATGGGTAGTATCAAGTGTGATCCTGGCCTCGCCGGGGTTCTATGGATCGACTGTCTGTAAAGACGGCCTGGCTGTCAACATACAAGCGGTGCCAAGACCTGTTGGATCACGCAACAACGAGCCATAGACTACATGTCAATGCTCCTGAGAAACCAGGGCATAACCCAGTGCGGATCTAAGATGAAAGTCTGTTGTGACAAGGAAAAGGGTAGTTAGACCCAAGGCCTTCGTCCCTTGATCCCCACTCACAATGGTGTGTGAAGGGGGCATGGAACTGAGGGTAGTGGACAAGGGCTGCCAGACACTAGTAAGACGCAAGCCTGATGTAAGTACTGGGGTGCGTGGGCGAAGACGATCACTGGGAGTACGTGAATACGTCAGACCAACACTAGAGGAGTGGATGTACCGGGGTCAAGGAGGCAAGGACACGATGGGTCTCTCTACCAATGCAAAAAACCTGCCAGACTGGATGACTGAGGCAGTGGAGAGAGTAATTACATCCGTCGCCTGGGTGGCGGAGTCCACAGCCAAGAAAGTAGACTCAGTAACCTGGTCAGCGGTATCGGCGGCCAAAAAGGTATACTCAGATGAGTGGTCAGCACCCTGAGGATGGTACTTAGATGGGGACTCTGGTACGATGCGAGCGTCTGATGTGCGTTCAGGCACAGGTGACTCGGTAGGACCAGGGACTCTAGACACTGACGGTCAGGGAGCAACATTGTGTACTGGTGCATAATCTCCCCCACACGATGGCGGTGACAAGCTGGGAAAGGCCCCAACATAAACAAAAAAATTGAGTATCGCGCGACTCAATGTTGCGATCCCAGATATGATCCCACAACCTCCAAGCCTTTCACTGACGAGGCACTCAGAGAAATGTATAGAGGCAACCACGAGGAGCCAGCTTGCCATCCGGCTGGTCTTCTCGGGGCCGGACACTGGCCATGCAATCCGAGACGCGTGCATGACGAAGATTTACACGCTTCCCACACGAATACTGGTAGGGAGTGACGAGACAAGACAAGGGACCATGGAGAATTTTTGTTCCAAACCTAGGTCATGTATGACATGGCCTCGAAGAAGGATTCCTTGGAGAGGCCGAACTCAATGCGCATAGTAGAGAGCTCATGAGCCATGGTGTGGTTCCAGCGCTCAGAGACACCGTTGTGCTCTGGGATGTATGGAGCAAAAATCTCATGTCTGATGCAACGAATCTTGAGGAAAGCATCTACCTCTCCCATGAACTCACCACCTCTGTCAGAATGGAAGCAACGAAGGGGACGAATACACTTAAGCTCTACGGCTAGGAGCCAATCACGAATCATAGGTGTTGCATGGCTCTTCTGACAAAGGCAAAATACCCATCGAAAGTGAGAGTACTTGTGAGTGAGGGTGAGAACGTGATGACCACGCTTCTCAATAGACTCAACAGGTAAGGGATACATGAGGTCAGAATGGACCAGCTAAATCGAGTGGGAGGTGCGGGAAGAGTGGACAAGATAAGATGACCTTTGCATCTTGTGAGCGCAGTAGATGCATTCAATTTTGCAAGTCAACTGGAAGGTAGATGGATCGAGGCCAAGGGCAGGCTGCATGTAAAGCATGCCCTGAATGGCAAAGCTATGTACATGGCACAGGTGATGGTGAAGGAGGTGAGTATGGTGGGAGGACAGTGTGCCCATGAGCAATACATGTACCCCATCCGAGATGTCGGGCATGAGGACACAGAAGACAAACAAGTGACGTACCATATATTATCACAAGACTCGACGGACAACATCACATGACTTGATAGATGAAGAGTGACTGTGACAAAGCCACGAGAGTATAGAACATCCATGCTCACGCGGTCAAGCGCAGTGATGGATAGGAGTCTGAGCTCGAGGCCAAGCACATGCAATACTTTAGTGATGTAGACATTGCCAGATGGATCCTAAAAATGGACAACACCAACTCTACGAACAGGAAGTACTTGACCGAACCCAGTCTAAACACTCTGGACATCGCCAACCAGGCCAAACATACAAAACACAAGATGATAATATGTCATTGAAAGACAGCTTCCTAGCACCGCTGTCGCTGGGGTGGTAGTACAAGCCGGCCAGCTAACTCACTAGCACACATAGGTGAAGGTGAGAACAGCAAGGAGTTGGCTAGGAACACAAGTACAAGTGTCAGAAGCTACAAATACTGAATTGTGCAGAAGGAAATGACAACTGAGTCCTGGACAGCCTAAATAGTGTTCAGGACCTAGTGGAAGCACACACACGCAGCACACAAGGGCTATATTGTCTAGCAGGAAAAAACAATGGCAAAAACAAAGTTTTGGCTACAACTCCCTGCAGACACGTCAGAATGACGAGCCGTTTGAACTTGAACGGCCGCATCGATGAGATCTACGTCCTGATAGGCTGCTGAAACTTTACATAACAAAATCTTTATGAATCTTCAGATGCAGTATCCTGATTGATCTGCTCTTCGATGCTTTACTGAATTGTTGATAATGATCTCTCAGACACGTGTCACCACTCATACACACACAGGCACTCTTGCCTCAGGAATGTCATTGAATGTGTCATTCAAGGGTATGGGCTGAAGGCACAGTTACACGACTCGTCCCACAAACTTTCCAACGGTACCAAGCTTGTTCAAAATGATCTCACACAGACGAAGTAAAAACAAATACAAACCTACGGCTACTTATCTGTCTGTACTAGCTAAGAGCAAAAAATTACAAGTGTTGACGTAGTCCGGTATCCTTGTGTCTTCCAGTTCTCCGTCACAGGATCTCTCGGATGCCGCTCGATGATCTCCAATCATCGGCAGACCGAGGTTGGCGGATGCCGAGCGCCCTTGGTGCAATCCACGGACGAGATTGTCCGGATCTGCGGTAGCTTCCCATGGCCGTCGATCTTTCTCGGGCATTTGTCTCGAGATGACCGAATGGTCACACTTCTCAATTCAACAATGGCTCTGATCATTCCAACTTCCCTCGCAATGATTCGTGATCACAGGATCCATCTATAGAAAGAACAATATCTTCCGCGTGCTCCTGTCCCTTGCCACATCAGCAGACTCAGAGTCGAGAGGAGCTCACGCTCACACTCTCGATTTGTCTGCCAGGCCACACACACTGTTTGTCCAAAACCTGCCAACATATGTAGCTTCCTGTACCATGATCCAATTAGCTCTCCGGAGCTCTAATAGGATGAGTAGAGTGGGTAGGGCTGCGGATGGATGGATCAGTAGGACGCCTAAAGAGGCCTGCCCACAGCCATACCATGCCTCGCCATGTAGGATAGACAGAAGGGTCGAGAGAGAGAGAGAGAGAGAGAGAGAGAGAGAGAGAGAGAGAGAGAGAGAGAGAGAGAGAGAGAGAGAGAGAGAGAGAGGGATCTCTCTCTCGGCCCTCTTGTTTCCTTTTTGTTGTTGTTGTACTGAGCCCAGTAGATCGTTTGATCGAGGTGATCTGATGGCTGTCCTTTTTCCAACATAGGCTGCACGCCTATGTGTTGTCCC
>SZWC01008910.1:2383-19959 GCA_023375785.1 Penium margaritaceum | reverse complement strand
AGAGAGAAAGAGAGAGAGAGAGAGAGAGAGAGAGAGAGAGAGGGATCTCTCTCTCGGCCCTCTTGTTTCCTTTTTGTTGTTGTTGTACTGAGCCCAGTAGATCGTTTGATCGAGGTGATCTGATGGCTGTCCTTTTTCCAACATAGGCTGCACGCCTATGTGCTGTCCCACAGCACGAATCTAAAAATACGAGAGTCTTCTGGATGCCTGTCACCACCAACTGCGAGTCTTCAGCCACCGTCACCAGTCTCAGGGATCTGCACGTGGATGGACATGAGCCGAGGGGTCACAGTAAGCCGTGTACGACACACACAACAACACTCCCCCATGACCGGAGGGCAAAACATGTCCATGCACATGCAGACACTGACACTGTACAGAGCAGGAAACGCAAAGCCGCTGTAGGCAAAAGACACAGCACATGCAAGGTGGCATATGAGGAATCAGACGCAAGGAGACAGAAGGAAAAGGAAGAGGGAGTGCGCAGAGGAGGCAGAGGGATTGACGTCCCCGTGTCCGGCCCAATGCCTCATATGGGGGGGAGGAACGAGGGGAACAACCAGCATCGGCAGGCAGAAGAAGTGGACGTAGAGAGGGAGCAGGCAGAAGTAAGAGAGGTGGGGAAGTGGTCGCACGCGACCCGCGTCCGTGCCAACGCCTCATGTGGGGGGCACGGAAATGGGAAGCGACGACGGCTCCACCGAGGACCATCTCCGTCCGTCCCAACGCCTCATATGGGGGGACGGAAAGAGAGAGCCGGGAACGAGCGGCAGCGGATGAAGAGCCGAGAAGAAGCAGCGCCGAGAGAAGTCAGGGTGAGGAGAGAAGACCCAGGCAAGTGCAAAAATGAGCGTGGCAGTCAGCAGAGAGAGCTTTGGTGAAGATGTCAGCAGTCTGATCAGCGGTGGGGAGGTAGTGCATGACGACCTCGCCTTCCGCGACAGCTTCGTGGACATAGTGATACTGCCGATGAACGTGTTTGGTTCGATCATGGAGAACCGGATCCTCGGAGAGAGCGATGGCTCCTTTTTTGTTACAGTGAATAGGCGTGGATTCAAGTTGGTCAGACCCAAGCTCACTCAGAAGCATGCGAAGCCAGACCGCCTCTCTCGTGCATTCAGTTTCAGTGATGTATTCAGCTTTCGTAGAAGAGAGAGCGACCACAGACTGCTTCTTGCTGCACCAGCTGACGGGTCCACCATTGAGAAGGAAAATGTACCCAGAGGTGGAGCGACTTGTGGTGTGATCAACAAATATATCAGCATCACAGAAGCCCTGGAGAACGTTGTTTGTAGAAGAGTAGCGGATAGCAAGAGAGGCGGATCCACGGAGCTAGTAAATGTTGTGTTTGGCAGCCACGATGTGAGCAGCAGTAGGGCGTTGGCATCCTTGACTGAGAATGCCAACGGCAAAGGAAAGGTCAGGCCGTGTAGCCACAGAGAAGTACATCAATGAGCCCACCATTTGCGGGAAAGCTTGGACATCCTCCGAGGAAGCCAAAGGTGTGGCTGCTGTGACTGGTTTAGTAAGACCGTGATCCTTGGACAATGGTGTAGTTTGTGGAGTGGATGTACCAAGCCCAAACTTGTTGGCCACACGTTGGGCATAGGTGGCTTGAGTGAGCGTCACCGGACCGTGCGTGATGTCATGAGTGACTTGAATGCCGAGGTAGTACTTGAGGGGCCCCATGTCAGTCATTTCAAAACAGTGAGACAGCTGCTGTTTGAGGGTATCCAGAAGAGAGAGAGAGAGATGGCCCAAACAGGATGAGGTCGTTCACGTAGAGAATAATGCCAAGAAGATTTGATCCTCCACAAAAGTACATTGTCTGAGTGAAGGCGTTGGAGACCTTGGACCTGGAAGAATCCATGAATCTTCAGGTTCCATTATCGTGGGGCTTGCTTCAGGCCATACAGAGACTTGTTGAGCTTGCAGACGTGATCGGGTTTATCTGGAGATATGAACCCCTCTAGTTGAGTCATGTAGATAATTTCGTTGAGGTCGCCGTTGAGGAAGGCACTTCTGACGTCCATTTGATGAAGGTGCCATTTGTTGTTGGCGGCTAAAGATAGGATCACCCTGATAGATGAATACTTGGCTACCGGTGCAAAGGTGTCTTGATAGTTTACCCCAAGAACTTGAATGTATCCGCGTGCAATGAGGCGGGCTTTGTAGCGATCAGGTGTACCTGCACTGGTCAGCGTGGTTTTGAACACCCACTTACACATAACAACGGGCGTGTTGGGTGGGCGAGGGACAAGATCCCATGTGCGCTGTTTTTGAAGTTGCGAGAGTCCCTCTTGAGCTGCATGGCGCCACTGGTCGGCATCGGGGCGACGCATAGCATCTTTGGAGCTAGAGGGATCCACCACTTGTGTTAGTAGTGTTGTGTTATCAATGTCGTCATCGGCTGGGATCTCAGTGGTTGACAGAAAACCAAGCTGAAGAAATGACGGAGGTCTTATGAGTCGGGCGGACCGGCGTTGTCCTGATTTTAAATCAGCTGACGTAGTGCTGGGGATGAATGTCTGTGGAGTAGTGGGAGCATCATGATATTCCTCTGGAACCACAAGAGGAAGTACACCAGCGTGGTCATCAGGTGTGGGGTCGACGGAGAATTTCTGAAGAGGTGGTGGAGTTGTCTCAATGTAGACAGTTGGCGTGACTGCTGGTGGTGTTGCATCACGTGCTCGATTGAAGAAGCATTCGTTGAAGATGGGTCTTTTGCTCCGAATCACACGTTTGGAGTCTGGGTCCCAAAGTCGGTAGATGTCGCGTGTCTCGTACCCAAGGAGGATGCAGACTTTTGATCGTGGATCAAGCTTGGAGCGTTCTTCTGGCCGGACCCAGGCGTGTGCTGTACATCCAAAAATGCGGATGTGTCCCAGATAGGGCTTGTTCCCGGTCCATGCTTCGTAGGGTGTTGATGCACCTGCAGGCAACTTTGCAGTGGGAAGATGATTTGTGATATACGCTGCAGTGTGAAGAGCTTCAGCCCAGAAAGCAGATGAGATGCCAGCTGTGTGAAGTATGGTCCGAACTCGTTCAAGAAGATTCTGATTCATCCTTTCTGCCTTGCCATTCTGTTGTGGAGTATATGGCACGGTGGTTTGACGTTGAATGCCTCTCTCATCGTAGAAGACTTTGAGGTTGCGGTTGACAAACTCGGTCCCGTTGTCAGTACGGATTTTCTTGACTGTCAGGCTGGTCTCGTTTTCAACCTGTCGAACCCAAGTTTTTATTGCTTCAATAGCATCAGATTTCAAGCGGAGGATCCGGGTCCAGACCATATGTGTGTAGTCATCCAAGATGACAAGAAAATAGTGCTTGTTGGAGAGAGAGAATTCCTTGATATAACAGAGGTCCATGTGCACGAGTTCCAGGCACTCATGGGTTCCACGTGACGGGAGGGCTTGGAAAGAAGCTTGATGTTGTTTGCCTGTGATACAGCCTCTGCACATGGGTGCTTCTCTGTCTTAGAGTAGACTGGCCGGAAGATCATGAGCAACTGAATCTGCAGCCATTTTGGTTAGATTTGAATAGCTGACGCGTGCCAGCCGCTTGTGCCAAAGTTCTGTCGTGGTTGATGGAGAAGTTGTCTTTGCCGGTGTAGGTGAAGAAGCCACAAAAGCCATCTCTTGCGTTTCTGAGTGTCTTGAGGGTTCGCTGGTGTCAAGGATGGTCAGATTTCCCATTCGAGTGGCCACCACTGCCAGTTGAGATGTCTGATTGTACACCTTCCAGTTCTTGTCTGTATCAAACACAACTTTGAAACCTTTGTCGTTGAGCTTGATAACGGAAAGAAGATTTGCGGCGAGATCGGGGACATAGAGTACGTCTTCGAAAGTCCTTATTGCTGGTTTTCCATTGCACTTAATGCCAACCTTGACTGTCCCTTGCCCGTAGGCAGGGATAGTTCTCCCATCACCAAGCCGGACTTCTCGTGGTGTCAGGAAGTGTTTGAAGTTAAAGAACCAGTCCCTTTTGCAGGTCATGTGTTTTGTGCAACCAGAGTCCATGATCCATGCCAAGATGCCAGCAGCCAAGAGAAGGGCACAGTCGATTGAGCACATGGCGAATTCTTCAGTCACAAACTCTTCTTCTACCAGAGTGTGGTGTGCTCTATCTTCTGGTGCTGAACCATAGGTTGCATGCTCTGGCTGTGTGGCTGACATGTCTTTGTCAGGCAGGATCGGTCCTTCAGATAGGAGATTCAACTGGAAGTTGTCCTCTTCATCAGATTATTCATGTGCTTTTGAAGACCATGTAAGAAAGGCGGCCACGGTGGACATGTAAGTCGTCAGCATTGCTTGATGTGGTCGTCGAGAACCATAATGACGGGCAAAATTTGGATGTCGTTTAGGGCAATCCACGGCAATGTGCCCCTTTTTCTTGCACGTCCAACACACTCAATCATTTGGTGGAACAAAACCCCATGGTGAGTGAGGATTTGGTTGGTTTCTGTTGTTGAAATGCATAAGGGAGCCCTGACTGCCGTTACCATAGGATCCAAACTTCTTTGTCCTTTGTCCTTGATATTTGGTCACAAGGCCAGTTTCACCTCCATCGTCCTTGACGTATTGTTCTTCAACCATAATTAGTTCTTCGACAGCCTTCTCCAGAGTCAGAGAGTATGGTTGACTTCCAGGTGGTGTTGTTGCTGCTGCTGGTGCCGCTCCAGCGATAGCACCAGGTGCCCCACCGGCGGCTCTTCCTTCTGCATCATTGGCTTGCTGCAGTGTTGTTCGAAGTTCAGCCAGTTGAGCATCAAAGGTCTTCCCTTGTTTCTGAAAAGTCAAAAGTCGGTTGATGGTGTCTTTGAATCTGGCAGGTAGTCCACGAAAGAGAGTTAGTACTACGACTCTTTCAGAGATCACTTCTCCCATTGATGAAATGCGGCTGGCCAGATGTTTAAGATGTGACACGTGATCCTCCAGATGTGTTCCTTCTTCCATCTGTTGAGTGTGAAACTCTGTCAAGAGACTTCCCAGTTCAACATCGCTCGTTCTTTCATAACGATTCTTCAAGGCCTTCCAAGCCTTCCTTGGACAGTTGGTTGGATTGTTTTCTCTGATGATAAACTTGAGTCGTTCTGTTACATTCAGCACCAGAATTGAAAACGCCTGATCACAGCATCGCTTCCAGCTGCCTTGTTCTTCGGGTGACGCTCCTGCATGTAATGTGTCAGTCGGAGGGTCGCAGACGACTCCCCATAGGCCCTTGTTTAGAAAAATCATCTCAATGTTGAATGCGTAGGTATGGCAGTCATCGCCGTCAAACGACGCCACTTTGAAGTGATCTCCATTGTTGATGGTTGCCGCCATAGTTGCGTAGATCTGAAGATACCACCTGCTCTGATACCAAATGTTGAAATTTTACATAACAGAATCTTTAGGAATCTTCAGATGCAGTATCCTGATTGATCTGCTCTTCGATAATTTATTGAATTATTGATGATGATCTCTCAGACACGTGTCACCAATCATACACACACAGGCACTCTTGCCTCAGGAATGTAATTGACTGTGCGATTCAAGGGTATAGGCTGAAGGCACAGTTACACGACTCGTCTCACAAGCTTTCCAACGGTACCAAACTTGTTCAAAATGATCTCACATAGACGAAGTAATAACAAGTACAAACCTACGGCTACTTATCTGTGTGTACTAACTAAGAGCAGAAAAGTACAAGTGTTGACGTAGTCCGGTATCCTTGTGTCTTCCAGTTCTCCGTCACAGGATCTCTCGGACGCCGCTTGATGATCTCCGATCATCGGCAGACCGAGGCTGGAGGATGCCGAACGCCCTTGGTGCGATCCACGGACGAGATTGTCCGGATCTGCGGTAGCTTCCCATGGCCGTCGATCTTTCTCGGGCATTTGTCTCAAGATGACCGAATGGTCACATTTCTCGATTCAGCAATGGCTCCGATCATTCCAACTGCCCTTGCAATGATTCGTGATCACAGGATCCATCTTTAGAGAGAACAATATCTTCCGCGTGCTCCTTTCCCTTGCCACATCAGCAGACTCAGAGTCGAGAGGAGCTCACGCTCACACTATCGACTCATTTGCCAGGCCACACACACTGTTTGTCCAAAACCTGCCAACATATGTAGCTTCCTGTACCATGATCCAATTAGCTCTCCGGAGCTCTAGTAGGATGAGTAGAGTGGGTAGGGCTGTGGATGGATGGATAAGTAGGACGCCTAAAGAGGCTTGCCCACAGCCATACCATGCCCCGCCATGTAGGATAGACAGGAGGGCCAAGAGAGAGAGGGATCTCTCTCTCGGCCCTCTTGTTTCCTTTTTGTTGTTGTTGTACCGAGCCCAGTAGATCGTTGGATCGAGGTGATCTGACGGCTGTCCTTTTTCCAACATAGGCTGCACGCCTATGTGTTGTCCCGCAGCACGAATACAAAATCATGAGAGTCTTCTGGACTCCTGTCACCGCCGGCTGCGAGTCTTCTGCCACCGTCACCAGTCTTAGGGATCTGCACGTGGATGGACATGAGCCGAGGGGTCACCGTAAGCCGTGTACGACACACACAACAAAACTCCTCCATGATCGGAGGGTGAAACACGTCCATGCACATGCAGACACTGACGCTGTACAGAGTAGGAAACACAAAGCCGTTGTAGGCAAAAGACACAGCACACGCAAGGTGGCACATGAGGAATCAACCTGCAACAGGGATGGGGCAGAGTCCCACAAAACAAGTGGCCGCATGAAACTTCGAACGACCCAAAGCCTTGGTCAGAAAATCCACGCATTGCCTGTAAATGCCCACGTGGACGACTCGGATCTAACCAGGATCAACCAGATCACGCACGAAGTGGTGCTCAGCATTGATGTGCTTTGTGCGTGCATGGAACACACTAGAGTTCTTGGCGATGGCCTCCGCTCTCATGTAGTCACACTGGAGAACCACCAGGGGAATGGATTGACACAGTTCATGCAACAGACGGAGGAGCCAGACGCACTCCGCTGCACCGGCGCCTAGAGCAACATACTCTGTCTCAGCAGTGCTGCGTGTGATGCAGCCTTGTTTCCCACTTTGCCAGGACACTGCAGTACCTCCAATGAGAAAGATGTAGCCGATGCGACTCTTGCCATCTGGACTCCACGCCCAGTCACTGTCTGTGTACCCATCAAGCACAACAGACACCTGCTCGCAAAAGCATATGCCAAAGCATGCAGTGGACAGAATGTAGCACACACACCAGACTGCAGCCTCCAGTGTTCGTTGGCGTGGAGCCTGTGAGAACTGGACGAGCAGGTTGACAGTGAAGACAATGTCCGGTCATGTCGTGGTGGCCAAGTACATGAGCGAGCCGATGACTCGCAGATACATGGTCACATCGACTGGCTCCCCCAGGTCAGCTGGGCCATCTACCTTCAGGGTGGCCTGCCCCTTAGGAGTTATGGGCGTGGAGGCCGTGCGGAGGTCGGCAAAGCGTTCCGTCATAGTTTGTGCATAGCGTCCCTGATGGACACAGAGTGTGCGACGGACACAATTGCACACGATCTCCATCCCCAAAAAGACAGAGGCCTCACCAAGATCCTTCATCTTATAGGCCGAGGAGAGAACGGACTTGGCAGTATTCACTGCTCCCAGGTCGGGCGAGGCGATCAGAAGATCGTCCACGTAGACGAGGATGGCAGCGAGCGGTGCTTGGGATTGTGAGAGGAACAGGGATGGGTGAGCATCACTCTGAACGTACCTAGCACATCTCAGTGTGCTGGTGATCTCCCGATTCCAGCAGCGAGGTGACTGTTTCAGGCCGTACAAGGCCTTCCGCAGCAGGTACACGCGACCGGTACCATCCTCAAAGCCGGGTGGCTGGACCATATAGATCTCCTCCTCAAGGTCCCCGTTCAGGAATGTGTTGTTGACATCCATGTGATGGAGTTCCCAGTAGTGCTGTGCTGCCTGGCTCAGTAGTGTGAGCGTGGTCATCATCCAGCCAACAGGGGCAAAGGTCTTGGTGTAATCCATGCTAGGGACCTGAGAGAAGCCCTTTGCTGTCAGGCGCGCTTTGTAGTTCTCCACAGTGGCGTCTGGTTTTAGCTTATTGCGGAGAACCCACTTGGCCTTGATGGCCTTGCGGTTCTTCGGCAAGTCCACCAGCTCAAAGACGCCATGCTCTTGGATAGCATCAAGCTCAGCCTGACAGGCAGTGCGCAACTGCTCAGTGTCGGGGCTGACAAGGCCTTAGGCAGGCTGGTGGGATCGGGAGACAGTAGTGGTGCACTGCGAGTGGCCAGGGCATGTTTCAAAGAGGGAGGGACGACCGTCACCATGGACTCAGCGGCATCTCGAACGAGATCACGCTCATGAGCAAGTAAAGCCATGCTGGTGGCACAGTCAGGGTGAATCTCAGTGAGGCTGTGAGCACTCAGGCCGAGGGCCTTTGTGCCCGGGTCACCGCTGACAATGCTGAGTGTGGAGCGTGGGCGGAGGCATCTGCCGGATGCCCGTGTGTAAGGATGGGACGGGGTAGGAGCAGTGGCCGGTGTTGACTCACATGCCAGTGTGGACTGCACGGCAGGCGTACCACTAGAGGCTGGCGGGGCCTCAGTAGCCGGGGATGGCCCCACGGCAGACGCAGGCATGTCCACAACCAGGGGCTGAGATAGCTCAGAGCTAGACAAGGATGTGGACGCAGGATCAGGCAGAGTCTCAGACGCGGAATCAGGCTCAGACGCGGACTCGGGAACGGGCGAGTGCGGAGAGGCGGGGGCGGAGGAGCGAGCCGCAAATGGAATGGGACTGGGGGTGCCGGTGGGCACAGCCTCTAGGGATAGCCTCGAGGGTGTCGGCGACAGAGTGACCATACTGGCCGAGGGCACTGTGCCAACCGTGACAGGAGCCTCCCCCACACTACGGGACCCTGCACACTCAGGAGCATGAGTAGCTCGCAGAGCGTGGATGCGAACAATGTTGCGGAAGGTGAGATGCTCAAAGAAGAGAGCGTCACGGGACTCCACGATGCGGCGTCGCTCAGGGTCCCAGAACCGCCAGGCCTTCGACCGCGCGGCGACGCTGACAAAGGCGCAGATGCGGCCCCGTGGAGAGAGCTTGCTCCCCTGCTGCTCTGGTGTGAACCAGACGTAGGCAAGGGAGTCCCAGACATGGGCCAGGTGCACATCCGCACGTCGCCCGTACCACAGCTCGTAGGGCATGCGGTGATCTGGGAGGGGGCCGTGGGGAATGCGATTCCAGACCCAGGTCATGTACGCCATGCCCTCGAAGGCAAAGGCCTCAGGCATGGCACTGTCCGCGCACATGGCGCGGACTGCATCCTCCATGGTGCGGTTCCAACGCTCTGAGACACCGTTCTGCTGAGGGGTGGCGGGAGCGGAGAGGTTGTGGAAGACACCTAGATTGGTGAAGGAGCGGGCCATGTCACCGAGGTACTCGCCGCCGCGGTCAGAGCGAAAGGTCTGAAGGCAGTGGGGGGATTGGCGCTTGGCCATGACAAGCCAAGTGCGTACAGCAACTGCGGCATCGCTCTTCTGATGCAGAATATACACCCAGCGCATGCGCGTGAAGTCATCAGTCAGTGTCAGGATATTACGGCTGCGGTCCTCCTGAAACTCGACAGGAAGCGGACCCATGAGGTTGGAGTGGACAAGTTCCAAGGGCCGACGAGCCCCGGAGACAGACACAGGATAGGAGGATCGGTGCATCTTGCCTTCAGCACAGGACAGGCAGTCGGTCGTGGGCGGCGCCTCGGAGTATGCCGCATCAAGACCGAGAGCAGGTTGAGTGCAAATCAGCCTGTCAACAGCCCTCTGATACACATGGCAAAGGCGTCGATGCAAGAGACGGTGGTGCTTGGGGGATAGAGCATCAGCGACAAAAAAACGAGCAGTGGGAGAAGGAGACAAGGGGGGGCAATTGCAGAGGACCCAGAGATGTGATACAGATCATCAACGACTGTCCCAGTGAGGACGATCTCCTCGGTCTCGCGCACAAAGATGCAAGCATCAGCATCTGTGTGCGTGAAACCCAGGCCCATCTTGGTGCACGCATGGATAGACAGGAGGCTGAATTCCAGATCAGGGACAAAGAGGACGTTGGAGATATAAACGGGATCAGCGGGCCTGGTGAACAGCACAATCCCAACACCCTGGACAGGGACCTCATGGCCAGCTGCAGTGCGGACAGTGCGAACAGTACCAACAGGATGCAAGACGATGAAGGCGTCACGGCGATACGTCATGTGATGAGTGGCACAGGAGTCAACGACCCAGGTGGCATCGGTGACACGTGTACAAGAGGCAACGTGGCACTCGACGACTAAACAAGGCGTAGCAACAGGGCGCTCGGCGGGTGACGCGACAAGGCGACTAGCGGAGTGCACATGAGATTCATGCAGCCAAGACACATCATCAGGTCCGTCACGCTCACACGGCTGGACATGGGGACCACCACAGGCATCTCCACGCAATGACACAGACAGTCCACAGGCAGTAGAACCCCCCGGCTCAGTCAACACACTCGCATCTCCCTGAGATGAGCGAACAACGAGAAGCTGGTGCAGCTCGGTGATGGTCCTGTCCCGGTCGGCGAGAGCCTGGTCGCGAGGGTCAGCAAAGGAGCCTGTTGTGGTGGTGGGCTGCTTTGGAATGGCTGCGGTAGTGGCGACCAAGTGGGCGGTCGCACCGGACGTCTGGCGCACGCGCGCCTCGTGCACCTGCTGCAGGCCGCGCGTGACCTTTGCCCAGTCCAATGGGCGGCCGGTCAGGCGAGTGCAATCCGGGTAGCGATGGTCACCCCTGTAGTTGAAACACACAAACCAGAGGCCTGTCGTGCTGCCGGAGCCATTATTGCCGCTGCTGCTACTGCTGCTGCTCCCGCCGCTGCCGTTGCGACTGATGTTGCCTATGCTCGTGCTGGTGACGCTGCTTGTCCTGCCGCTGGAACCACCAGTTGATGACTTGCGGCCCTTCTTCCCCCAAGCTGGTACCGATGTTGCTGTAGATGGCGGGGAGGAATACGCGGTGGCGACTGCATCTGAAGCAGTGCTGCGACCGACTCGGTTCGCTGCATCCATGCCGGCGACCTCCAGGAAGTGGAGGATGGCCCAGCGCAGCAGAGTCCCGTCGCTCCCCATGTCGCGCAGCAGAGTATGGTCGAAGTTGCTGAAGACGCGCGCGTAGTCGGGGTGGATGCCGTAGAGGATGATGTGGAGGGGAAAGTACTGCGCGGGAGCATTGTCTCACAGCTCCTTGTGCAGCTGGATCGCCCGGTGCCAGTAGTCAGCTGTAGACTCCTGCGCAGTTTGGCAAAGGGAGTTGAAGTCGGCGAGGTGCTGGGACGTCAGAGGCAAGGTGGCGCCCTCAAAAAGAGTGACCGCCAGTGCCCACGCCGCGCAAGGCTCAGCTCCCGAGCCGGTCAGCAAATCACCAAGGAACCGACTGAAGTCTTTGGTGAAGTCCGGGGCGGCCTTCATCAGGCCGGAAGCGGCGTGGACCGCCATCTGTGTCTGGGCGGGGTCAAACTCCTGGTATGGAGTGAGGTAGTAGGCAAGGAACCCCTCGCTCATGGCCCACATGCGGAAGCGCGGTTCCCAGGACTTGAAGTCATTCCCAGTCCAGAAGACGGACGGGTCCGACTCAAACCACTTGGGTGGCTTGACCGTCGGCAGAGCGACGGGCGAAGCCACTGCGTGGCCGGGCATAGGGGAGGCATCCCCCTTACCCAAGCGAGCCCGCAGAGCCAGCTCCTCAAAACTCAAAGGGCGACGAGTTGAGCTCGGGCCAACGTCGGTGCTGGAGCTGGTGCCCTGGAGGGCGGCATTGGCCTCACGTGCTCTGCGGCGCGCTTCCAGGCGGATGAGGTGTGCGCGCAGCAGCTCTTCCTTGCCCTCCTCACCTGAGTCAGAGAGGTTCACCGCGACCTCATCAGCATTACCATCGTGGGTGAGGTGGTCCTCGTTTGGGTCAGCGAACGGACGCTGCTGCTGCTGTTGGGGCTGCTGCTGCTGAGGTAGTGATTCCCTGATCAGGTCCTGCAGCTTAGCGACCTGCCTCGTCAAAGTCTTGCGGCTCTCCGCTTGTAGGTCAGCCAGTGCGCGCACTTGGCGTGCCAACGTCGTCGGGCTCGGCGGCCGCTTCTACTACTGTTGTTGCAGCGGGTGCTGCTACCGGTGCTGTTGCTCCTGCTGGTGCTGCTACTGCTACTATGATTGAAGCTGCTGCTACGATTGCTACTGCTGTTACTGCCGCTGTGGTGACGATGGCGGCGGCCGGTGTTGGCCGCTGACGGTGCTGCCCTCGGAAGCTGCGTCGGTGGCGGCGCTAGAGGAAGTGAGCTTCGGCATGGTGGCTGGTTCCCCCCCTTCCCTTATTTTTTTTTTTTGGGTTGTTGTTGCAGAACACCTTGCCGCGGAACCTCTCCTCCGTGGAACGCCTCCGCGGAACACCTCCGCGGTATACTTCACCGCGAAATTTCCGCAGAGTGCCGCGGACCAACTCGGGCTGGACGCGGTTGCGCCGACGCGGAACACGGCGGGGTTCCGCAAGCAGCCACAGCGGTTGCGTTGATGCGGAACACGTCGGGGTGTTGCGGACTGTCGAGGCACTTCCGTCAGTGTGTTCCGCGACGACCGCGGAACCGCCTCGGAACTGTCGTGGACTCGCGACGGCGGAACCACCGTGGAGCACCACCGGCGTGTTCTAGAACCGTCGCGGAGATGCTGCGGTGGAACGCTGCAGATTTGTGGAGCACCGCGGATCTGCCACGATACCGTCGCCGCGGAATGACAATTTCAGAATGCCGTGTGCGACCGCGATGGATGCGCGGCACTGTCGGCGGGTTTCGTTGTGGTCGCGGAGCTGCAGCGTCCGCTGCTGTGACCTTGTCACCGCAAAGCACCGCGGAGTATCCGCGGAGCGGCTGCTGCTACCGTGGAACGGCCGCGGAAAAGTCACGGATATCTTAAAAAAAATGGAACGGTGGTGGGTCCTCCCAGGACCTCTCGTCGAGACAGGGGGCACTGCTGCTGCTGCTACTCAAGGCAACGGTTGCGATCGCTCACTACTATTGCGAGTGCTGCGCCTCTGCTACGCAGCTGTGCGAGCACTGGCTCACGGCTCTGATACCATGAAAGACAGCTTCCTAGCACTGCTGTCGCTGGGGTGGCAGTACAAGCTGGCCAGCTAACTCACTAGCACACACAGGTGAAGGTGAGAACAGCAAGGAGTTGGCTAGGGACACAAGTACAAGTGTCAGAAGCTGAAAAACTTAATTGTGCAGAAGGAAATGACAACTGAGTCCTGGACAGCCTAAATAGTGTCAAGGACCTAGTGGAAGCACACACATGCGGCGCACAAGGGCTCTATTTTCTAGCAGGACAAAACAGTGGCAAAAACACGGTTTTGGCCACAACTCCCTGCAGACATGTCAGAACGACGAGCCGTTTGAACCAGAACGGCCGTATCGACGAGATCTATTTCCTGATAGGCTGCACGCCTATGTGCTGTTCCACAGCACAAATCTAAAAATACGAGAGTCTTCTGGACGCCTTTCATCGTCGGCCGCCAGTCTTCTGCCACCGTCGCCAGTCTCAGGGATCTGCACGTGGATGGACATGAGCCAAGGGGTCACCGTTAGCCGTGTACAACACACACAACAACAGTCATGTGATGCATAGTGTCAGAGATGATGATCTAGGTGCCATCAGGGTCGTAGACAAATGGTATAACGATTCACTGCACGACCTGACATGACGCAAGCAACGGGTGTTGCGCATGAGACTGAGACGCAAAGCGTGTCTGCCATTCATGGAGCCTGGCAATACCATCTAAGAGGGGAGTAGGAATACAACGGTCATCCATAGGTGGATCACAGTGGAGAGCAGCCTGAGTATAACAACTGTTTGTGACTTCTTGACTTGCGGTCGTACAACTCGTTCTTCCCTGGGACAAGCGAGGAGGGATGCTGAGATAGTTCATAATGAACTACTCCAGCTGGCACTTACAAGCACAGGGTGCGGGATTCTGGAGGTAAAGTGGCATGGCCATGGCGGATGGAGGAGCTAAGGTGTAGCTAAGCTATGAAGATGGAGGTGACCTTGTCGTATACGGAGTCCATGTAGCAACAGGTCCGACAAAAGGCATGAAAGGAGTCGGGGATGTAGTCATGACTAGTGCAGTGCTCCTGGAGGAGACTGCTGCTGATGAGGTGGAGGAAGCACCAATAGGAGAGGAGGAAGTAGCTACAGCAGTACCAAGGCGTCGCTCATGCTTGCAAAACATGGTGCTGAAGACACGAGACTTGTCAGTGGACAGTGGAAATGTGGACAAGTCATGACCTGGCTGGCCACAATTGTGGCATACAAGAGAGCTTCTAGGGGAGGAACTGTTGTTGAAAGACTGCTGTATCTTTCCCTTTCCATTTTTCCCATGTCCCTCCTTGTCGTGGCCAGCACCACGTGTGGCTCTGGTGGCACCAGGGGTCTAAACTGATGAAGGCATAGGAGAGGGAGAGCTTAATGCTACTAATGCCCCTATGTCTCCACATTGTAGATGTGTGTCTTCAATCACCTCCTCCCAGTCCAAGAACCGGAAATCAAACCAGGAAAACAGAGTGCCTTGGGAAGCCATGGCCTCCAAGATGTTGAGGTCAAAATCGACAGGGATCTTTGAATAGTGGAGAGTCACGCCGTTGTTGATGATCAATAAAGCGACTAGCAGTGGCGGGTCGGCCTTGCCAAGTCGACGGATAAGATCCTATGCGCAGTGCTATTAGGAAATGACGGACTCTGAGTCGCCCATCTTGAGGTCGCTGAAACTCCTCAAAATGCGACTGACGACGGCCTGGCCACAAAGACGGTAGGGACGTGTGAGGATACTCTAGGCCCCACAGGGTTCAGGGCCAGTGCCAGTAGTAGGATCGCCAATGAAGTACTTGAGGTCTGTGCGATCACTCTTTGGTGCAGCAAAGGCAAGGGTCCTAGCTTCACGGCCTGCATCGAACAACTTCTCGAGGATGGATGAGCTATACTTCAGGGTGTTGTAGGACCATTATTCTCACCCTGAGCCCACAGGCAAAAAAGTAGCTCTCAGGNACGGTAGGGACGTGTGAGGATACTCTAGGCCCCACAGGGTTCAGGGCCAGTGCCAGTAGTAGGATCGCCAATGAAGTGCTTGAGGTCTGTGCGATCACTCTTTGGTGCAGCAAAGGCAAGGGTCCTAGCTTCACGGCCTGCATCGAACAACTTCTCGAGGATGGATGAGCTATACTTCAGGGTGTTGTAGGACCATTATTCTCACCCTGAGCCCACAGGCAAAAAAGTAGCTCTCAGGGCGCAAACTCTCCGACCTCAGGGTGGGATGGTGGTGTGTCAAAATCCTTTGGCCTACACTGAGTACTAGCTACAGTGCCTAGAGACCCTATGGTACTAGAAACAGACTATTGCTGCTAATGTTGGTGCTGTTGGGCTACTGGCTGGGCCACCGTAGAGATTGTAGGATCAGGATGGCCACAAAGACTGTAAGGTGGCTAGGAGTGTTCATGGGTCGTCAACCTGTTGCTAAAGAGCGGTGACTAGGTCAGTGGGCGGCGTCGTGCTAGCAAAGTTAGACTGTATGGCACTAGCGGTACCGGGTGTGGCCATGGTAACGGGTAGCAGATGCTGCCAGCAATACTGTGTTTGCTACTGAGAGACAGGAAAAGTTGTCCCAAAAACCAGTAACTACTTTTCAGGACGAGTTTTCTAAACAAGGCAAGGTTAACTTTTTTTTAGAAACACTCTGCCAGTTCTTGGGCACCGCCCTTCGGTAATTTACTGGTATGTCCAGTTTTTTTTCTTCTGGTTGGTGGCTGGCAGCCTGTTGGAGTTGTGTGGAAGCCTATACATCTACCATCTAGCTTCCTTGGTACCTGCCACTACTACTGCTACTGCTGCTGCTGCTACTGCTGATTTTTCCGCGTGATGCTGCTACTATCGCTGCTGCTACGTGCTGCTGCTATAATCACCATGAGCTACTACTGTAGTTTCTACTACTATTGCTGCTGCTACTGCTACTATTGCTGCTACTATTGCTATTGATGCTGTTTCTGTTGCTACTGCTTCTGCTACTACAGAGACTGCATCTACGACTCCTAATGCCGCGCTACTACAGCTACTGCTACACGCTACTTGAGCTGCCACGCGGATGCTACGCACTAATCAGCTGACATGCGACTGCTGCTTCTGCTACCACTGCTTGAGCTGCTCCTCCGCTGCTGCTAATGTTGCTGCCGTTGTTGATACCTTGCTGCTGCTGCTCCTGCTGCGTGGCAGGCAGCGAGCGAGGCGGAGCAAGAGTCCGGATTTTTTTTCCCTCTTTCTTCTTGGATCTCCAGTCTCCACGTCTAGCAGGGCTGATTCCACAGCTACTGACGTGGCTGCACCTCGTAGGAAGTGTACGCAGGGTAGGAGAGAGGAGGAGTCAGAGAAAAAAAGGGGAAGCACTGACGAAACTTCCATGCTGCTTGGCGGTGCCGCCGCCACGTGCGTCGGCTAAGCTGTCAGCGTTGTGTCTTTTTGCATTGGCCGCGCGACCGCCTATGCTACCACCGCCGTTTGGTCAATGCCGCAATAAAAATTCCGGCAACATCTCTCCCGTGTCGGGAGCATTTTGAAGCAATCACCAGGCAAGGCTAACTATGTTGGAGAAGATCCGGCATAGTTTCCAATTCACTGGCATGTATGGAGGTCCGCTAACGTTGACTGGTAATGCTGCACACCAAATCCGATTTGGAAATCTCAAGCTGGATCCAGATTTGTGAGTCTGAATCTAGCTGTGGATTTGGATTTGCAGATCCGGATCCGGGATTCACAAATCTTATAGGATTCATGAATCCTAGGGAATCCACGCCCACGGCGTCCCATTTTAGCTATTTCTATTGTGGGACTTTTTACGGACTTGGAGCATATGAAGAGAACAAAATTATGGATGGTACTCTGCATCGTCTTGCAGTGTTCATTTACTGTACTAGTACATGAAAGGTGGAGGCAAAAACGAAAAATTATGAAGACAAAGTGTGGTGGAGGTGTGGGTATTTGGGACAAAGACGAACTTGTGACAGGTCATTCAACACAAGGACAAACTAAATCATGGGGGTGGTCTCAACTCCACATTTATGCACTTACCTCGCAGTTAATTGTTCGAAGTTTGAAATTTGAATGCGGCACAGCAAGTGTCTAGTGCGGTGTGCGTGCTCGCAACCGCACAGTGCACGTTGTGCAAATTCGTTCACGAGCACACCAATGCCTCTCACTGGTGTCGAACACCGCCGGTGAATGAAAGTAAAAACTACCAATGTGACCACAAACCAGAATTAGGGACAAACTCAAAACAGCTATTGTAAATAGGGACAAAAGGAGATGGTAAATGATTAATTAAACTGCCCTTCACGTCCTAGTACGGTACTTGTTTGCAGTGGCTCCAAGCTCTGGAAGCGGACGCCGTGGTACATCATTGGTGCACCACGTGTCAGCTCCAATGTAAATAGACAATAAGCCTTGTGGTTCCTCGAGCACTCCCTCCCCCCCCCCCCCCCCCCCCCCCCCCCCCCCA
>SZWC01008909.1:93667-104742 GCA_023375785.1 Penium margaritaceum | reverse complement strand
AAGCCTGTCCCATCAAACTTAAGGACAGCGCGGCTGCTCTCTTGCTCGCTGGTTGCCATGTCTTGCTGTTGGAAGCATGAAATCAAGCTGGCTTTGAACCCCTTAGAGGCGTGGGCCCATAACCCTTTGTTGGCCTGAGGGTGAGTGTGCACCCTGGAGGGTCCCTAGAAATGGCTGGTTCACACCACCAACTGTTTTTGGAGAGACTGAAACTGTGGAGGAAACTGGTTCCAAGGATGGCAGAAAACTATTCAGAGAGTGTGGCAACAGTGTTGGCCTCAATTGGATGAGAATTAACACTTGATCAAGGCTTAAAAGCAGTGGCATTTTATAGCCACTGATCTAAGCTTTCTAGAACACCAAAGCATGCCAGATTTGGAGCTTCCTAGCAGATTCTATGGCTTCTAGAGTGCTCCTTGGTAGGCTGTCGTTTTCCCACCTAGGAAGGCATCCCTTCCCACCTAGGAAGGCATCCCTTCCCTCCTCTAGAAGCTTCTGCCCCTTCCTAGATTCCTCAGCTTGCTTCTAGTAGGAGGGAAGGTGTNAGCTAGCTTCCTGGCATCTATTTTCCACCTCCCTTGATGCAGGGCAGAATTTCATCTTGTGGGACTTGAACCCGGGCCCCTGCCTCTAGAGGTGGACACCATTAACCACTAAGCCACCTTGGCTTGTCTTTGTGGTGTTCCTTTTTGGAGTCACTCCTGCCATGGTGAGGAGCATCACTCCAACACCAAATACATGGCTGAGGTGCTGAAGCGGTATGGCATGGAGGATTGTAAACCATTCTGCAGTCCTGTCTCCACGACTTGTGTACAGAGTGCGGCAATGGCGCCGCAAAGAAAAGAAGAGCGGGAGGATATGGCTGGGGTGCCCTTCCAATCGGCGGTGGACAGCCTCATGCATGCCATGGTGGCGGCTCGACCGGACCTGGCCTAGGCAGTGGGCCAAGTGAGGAGATACGTGGCTGATCCAGGGCCACTACACTGGCAGGCGGTCAAGCGCATCCTCCGCTACCTGCAGACAACGCGACACGCGTGCTTGAGGTTCGAGAACAAGGGGCAGGTGGACTCCTTGCATCTGGTCTACTATACGGATGCAGACTACGCTGGCGATGTCGATGAGCGGAAGTCCATATCTGGGTATGTGTTCTTCCTCGCTGGTGTAGCAGTCTCATGGTACAGCAAGACTGCATTGCCACCTCCACAGTAGAAGCAGAGTTCATCTTGCTAGCTGAGGCTATCAAAGGAGGCGGTGTGGCTCCAGAGGTTGTTGGGGGAGCTGGGTGTGCTGCAGTAGGAGCCTACAATGGTACACAAGGAAAACGCCAACTTCATCTTGTTGAACAATAACTCAACACAGTACAGGAGGACAAAGCACATCAACGTGTGTTATCACTACGAACGGGACATGGTCGAAAAGCGGTAGGTGGTACTGCAACACTACAACACGGACAACATGCTTGCGGATTGCTTGACAAAAGGGCAACCCGCAGACTGACACGCGATGAGCGTGGCCGGGCTTGGGATGACCACCTATGATGGGTTGGAGGATGCAGTGAAAGATGAGTGAGAGCAAGCTAGAGGAGCAGGCATGGAAGGTGCAGGGGAAGAATGTTGAAAAGTTGCCCCTTCGCATGCCCAAGTGCGGCGCCAGGAGGCGCCAACGAGCCATCAGAAAGAAGAAAATCCTTGCAGTTGGATCTGGTGGCTGAAGGATTACTTGGATCCTAAAATGGATGAGAACCCCTTAAAGTTGAAGAGTCGCGGAATCCGGTGGAAGGTGTTTCATCAAAATCAGACAAGTATTGACGGAGATATGAGCTTTCAAAGTTGGGATGTGCATGACGGCTCTGGGAGCCGGCCGCGACTCGACTTCGAGTAAATAATCGACCGGACCGAGTAACAAAAGTTCCATCGGGAGATTTTGCGCCGGAAGGTTTGCCGAGGCATCCGGTGGATAATCCACCGGATCATGTTGTATAGTTTGTTACTCAGGGACAGCCAAAATCATGGCTTGGCGTCCAAAACGCAGTAGTACGTTTTGTTACTCGGCGACTTGGTCAAAATTCTGCCTACAGGTCCACGGACAGGTTTCAAACCTTGTCAACCCCATCACCAAAACTCAATCCAAAAGTGGGTAAGGTGAGTGGAAGTAGCACAGGGGACCTATCCATCATGTGCAATGGGATCTACTCCTCAGGAAAGGCATCGCACGTGAAGGAAGGCACCACGGCACGTGTCGGTGTCATGCTTCTGTGGTGAGTGAGACCGGCGCTTCAACAAGCGTAACTTGGGCTATGCTTGGCCAAATCATGCATGGTTTGGTCCGTTGGAGAGCTCATAACTAGCCTTATAATTATTTTTGTCATTTCCATGTACATAATCTAGTGGAAAAAATTGTGTCATTCCCTTCGCAAAATTAACTGCCTCTAAGTGTGTGCTCATGTAGCGTGAGGCGACCAGAAAGCTCACGGAGAAATGGTCTACTAAGCGCCAGGCCATATCATACAGCCATCCGTCGCCAATGGTTGCACGTGTGTGTGTATCCTCTCATGGATGGTCGTCTTGAACCAACAGATCTGCACTGCCCAGCATAGAATCGGTCTTGGGCTCTCAATCATTGAGTCCAAGTGTAGAAGTTGTTGTCCATGACCACAACCCCCATTATCCTTAGCCTCCCTGTAGGGTGATTTCACTCATGCCGAGGACCAAGGCATCATACAAATGTTAATCCCTGTGTATGTATGTTTCCATTGGTGTGGCCGTGAGTACGCAGGGCATGCTGGCTCAGAGAGTGGAGGTGACGGACCATGAGAGCGACATTTCGGCGGGTGCTCTCATCGCCTTGGGGCTTCGCGCCCTAGTGTGGTTACCTCCGCCCTGGCCGCATGGCCCGATGCAGCCTAGACAGACTAGAGGCTGAACCTTACACGCAATGTTTACCATCTTAGGATACCTAGATTAGGATGTCCGTTGGATGTTTCTTGGACTAATGTAGGCTTGTTGACTGGGTTTGTCTCGGACCCCGATTCAGGTCATCCCAGTTTAGGGACCCTCTTTCGGGTGTCAAGCGAGGGCTTCGCCCTTGCTTTGCTTTTGGGCCGGCGAGCTTTGCTCACCAGCCGACGGGTGGGACTCGGCTAGCGAGTCTCACCCGTAAGAGCTCTGCGGGTGCTTACTAGCGGATCAACTAGGCCGCCATGCACTTTTAGCTCTAGCCTACTCTACACTTGACCAAACACCATGGGACTGGTCCCAACTTGTTCAGTTTTTCTCTCTCATGGTATCAGAGCACCTGCGCGGGCCTGAAGGCGGCCAGACGGTGTTGTAGGCACCGAGAAAGGGGTCGGACCGTGAGTGCGGCCGACCAAAGAGGGTGCAGGAGGCCATCGCCACTGCCGCCACTGCATCTAGGGCTCGTGGGAGCCCTAGGGCATCTCTGCCAAAGTGCATAGGCCGTCGCCTAGGCAAGGGAGACGCCGCGACGGGATTGGGGGGCTCACTACGGCACCACCACCCCATACCCGCCCCAAGACCACCCAAAAAGTGGGTGGCAACCAAGTTGGGGCTGAGCAAGGGCAGGGACGGGTCGGGGGGTGTGGCTGCAGGGTCCGAAACGTGGTCTGAGGCGTACTCTCAGAGCGAACGGCTCTCATCCGAAAACTGGGCCCAAAATGGGCCCGGCGAATTGCTACCGAATTTTCGTTGGCCCTCCATTGCACTGCTTATAGCCACACACCCGGAGCTCCTAGTCCCTATGGAGCAGAGAGGAGGCAGGGTGAGCAGGAACCCTTGGCGGGGTAAGGTGTTGAAATAGTATGCACCTTGTCCACTGCCTAGCTGGCTAGCTACACATACAGACAAGGCATGCACTGCTCTATGGAGTACGTCCCCTTGGTCTGTTCTGAGATGGACCAGGAATGCACTGCCCATAATGGGTATGTCCCCTATGGCTCATCATAGGAACCATACCGTTTTGGCTTGGTTGAATAGGCACCGGAGTTTCATATGAGAGGTCACAGATTCAAACTCCGCGAAGGTCGCAATTTTCTTTGTGGCCCAAACTGGGACAGGAAGCTTCTAGGAAGCTTACTAGAGCATGCCTTGAGGATGACACTTGGTGGTCTAAGGACGCGTCAAGTAGGACTGTAGGTTGAGGTTGGCTCCAGTGGAGCCACTACAAGCAGAAGCTTTAGCTAAAGCTTCTGCTTGTAGCTTCTGCAAAGTATAAATGCATGTACCTTGCATGCATCCATTTACAGTTCTTGCCTTTGAGACTCCTCACAAAGTGTCCAACCAAAGGTAGACACTAAAGACCAACATGCGGACTTTGTGAGGTTGCAAACCAAACGAACCGGAAGTGTGTATCCCTCATTCGAGGGTGATATGTTATCTTGGTTGCACTAACAAGAGCGGATGGCGGCCTCCCATGCCGGGACCAGTTTTCTAGACCGTTGCTATCCGGCGCATTGACAAAGGGTTATGGGCCCACAATTCTGGTTCTAAGGCACGCTGCCAAGACTGACTAGCGCGTGGTCTTACAGGGCACACAGATATAACAGAAACACGAAGATCGGACAGCTCCAATCTGCTCCATTGGCTTCATCGGCTCCATCGGCTTCTTAAGGTAGGGTGCACGCACGTGGCGGACTAGGGGACGAGGAACAGCTCTGTCCATGTTGGACAAGACCCTCGAGCCCCAACGGGATTAAGCTCTACCCCTTTTTAGAAGGTAGTACGACCCTGAGTCTGTTCTCTCACGATGGCACCATCGCCTTAGGCGATCATTGGCGGGAGGGATATGCAACGGAACCAACTGCACCTTTTTTGACAACGGTCGCAGTCAGCAGCCTCATGAGCCACATCGGCCTCAACAAAGTAGAGTAGTAGCGAAGCAGAGAAGACAAGAAACCGCAAAAAATGGCAGATCCGACTCATGCCCGCCTTGAGGCGGGTATGTCCAAATTCACGATGACAGGTTTTCCCTTGTGGAAATGACAGTTTGAGATTGTCATGAATGTGTGTGGCTACCTCGATATCCTAAAAGGGATCAAGATAGCACCCGCCGATGCGACGTCGACAATGCATGCAGCTGATCTTGCGGCATGGACGATGAAGAACAGCATGGCTCTCGCCATTCTTGTGACGTCCATCAACGAGACTCAACACTCCCACATCACAGGATGCGCGTTGGCTGCCAAGGCCTACGCAAAGCTCTCACGCGTTCATCAATCAAACGCCCTAGCAAACCGACTCTTCATCTTCCAACGGTTGATGTCAATGAGGGTGAGCGAAGGAGAATCGATACCCGTATTTCTGCAGTCGTTTGACAACGTGCTGCAAGAGGTCGAGCAAATGGAATGGAAGCTCGACTCCAACATGCGTGCCATGATCCTTCTAATGGCGCTGCCGGAAAGCTAGGGGTCCTTGATCACCGTATTTGGCGGTTGAAAGGAGGTGGATCTGACGTATGAGGCTGTCGCCAAACACGTCGGCAACGAGTCCATGCGATGCAGTGGAAGTGAGGCAAACATCTCAGCATATGTCTCTCGCTCCAGTCAAGGCAACAGCAGAAGCGGTGGTGGTGGAGGGAAAGGCAACAATGGTGGGAAGAGTTCCAAGAAGCCCGGCAACTGTCACAACTGTGGCAAGGCTGGGCACTGGGCTAGGGACTGCCATAGTCCCAAGAAAGAAGGCGGGAACAAAGGTGGGAAGGAGAAGAAGGAGCTCACCAACATGATGGCTAGGGGGCTGCCCATGAAGGGGGCAGTGATCCTTAGGCCCGGGGCATCCGCCCTTGACTCGGGCACCAACCACCACTAATCAAAGGAGAAGGGTGGATTTGTCTCCATGGCCAAATCTGTCATGCGAATCAAGTGTGCAAACTACGTTGTCGTCCAAGCCATGGGCGAAGGGGACAAGGTGATCACGTTCAACGTGAACGGTGCAGGAAAGGTGGACAACCTTCAAAAGGTGGTGTACATGCCCTCCTTCGCAGCCAACTTGCTGTCCGTCTCACAAATCACCGACAACAACATGACAGTGGTGTTCGCCAACAAGGAAGGGTGGCCATGAAAAACGACGACATCCAGATTCTGTACACCAAAGACGATCTCATGCTTCAAGTTTGAAGATTCGACGGCCTCTATGTGCTTCAAACCAAAGTCAACAAGGCGTCGGATGAGGGACTTGCATGTGCCACCAAGACAGTGGCACCGGAGCCAAAAGATGCACCACCGACGACCGTTACAGCTGCCGCATCAACCAAGGATACTGATGCTGAGCTGTGGCACCGGCGATTTGGCCACGTGGCCAACAGCACGCTACAGAAGATGGAGGAGCAAGAAGTAGTCCACGGAATGGAAGGCTGCACCATGAAGCATGGCGAAGGATGTACATTGTGTGAACCATGCCTCCAAGCGAAGGCAAAGAAGAAGCCGTTTGGGAGAGGAGGTCAACGATCAGAGCATGTCTTGGAGCTGATACACAGTGACGTGTGTGGACCCTTCCGCACACCGTCTAACAGAGGAAGCAAGTACTTCCTGACCTTCATTGACGACCACAACCGCAAGTTGTGGATCTACTTCCTCAAAACAAAGGGAGAGGTCAAGGAGAAGCTCGTCGAGTTCATCGCCATGGTGGAGCGGCAAACGTCCAAGAAAGTGAAGATGTTTTAAAGTGACAACGGGGGTGAGTACGAGGCATGCAAGCATTGGCTCAAGCATTATGGCATCCGCCACGAGCAAACCACCCCTTACAACCCCCAAAGCAACGGTGTTGCCGAGAGGATGAACCAAACCCTGCTCGGCATGGTGTGAAGCATGCTCTTCGACACCAAGCTCCCACCTCGCTTTTGGGCTGAAGCAGCAACAACGGCTTGCTACCTCTTGAACCTCACACCAGCGACCACCTTGCGAAAGCGTGGAAAGGATCACGACAAGCAGCTGAAGACCCCACAGGAAGCATGGTTGGGAAAGAAACCCAACGCATCCCATCTGAAGGTGTTTGGGTCAACTGCATAGGTGAAGATCTAGTCGGGAGAAGGTGGAGGCAAGCTGGACGCACGTTCCAGAAAGTGCGTCATGGTTGGGTACGACACATCAGACAAAGCCTCTCGGATTTGGGACCAGGCAGTAGGCAAGCTCGTGAGGAGCCACAACGTTGTGTTTGACGAATGCACCCTTGAAAAGGGAGAGCTGCTGGACCCGATCATCGCTCCCAAAGCTGGAGAATGGATAGTGTTGCTTGATTCCGGCGACCAAGCACCCGACAACTGGCTCGCTTTGCCACCAGGTGGTGGGAATGGGAGAGTAGCTGCGGAGGATGACGCAGCATCTGACATGGACGTAGATACCGAGGCATTCGTGGCTTCCGAGTCTGACTTGGAGTCTGACAACTCTTCTGAAGACGATGACGACGACGACAAACAACCACCTGTCGAAGCACCAGCACCAAAGCAAGAAGACACACCAGCACTTCGGTATTGTTTGCGACCAGAGAAAGCACCTTTGCGGTATGAGGATGATTGGACCAGCCTTAGCTGGTCGTGCATGGCTGAGGGGGAGCCATCCACAGTGGCGGAGGTGATGAATGGCCCAGATGCGGCCAAGTGGAAGGAGGCACTGGACAGCGAGCTAGGGTCCATTGCCGAGAACGGCACGTGGGTGCTGGTGGATACTCCCGACAAGGCCCACGTGGTGGGATCCAAGTGGATCCTCCGAGTAAAGAAGAAGCAAGACGGCAGCGTCAAAATGTTCAAGGCAAGGGTAGTGTCTAAGGGGTTCTCTCAACGCCCGGGCTCTGAGTACGATGAGACGTTCACGCCCGTCGTGACCTTTGCCTCCATCCGCTCTCTCCTTGGCATTGCAGCCGCAAAGAACCTAGAGATACACCAGATGGACGTCTGGATAGCTTTCCTTTATGGGAAGCTTGACAAGGAAGTGTTGATGGAGGTACCCGCAGGAGTCAAAGCTCCCAAGGGCAAGGTGTGCAAGTTGTTGAAAGCACTCTGCGGGCTGAAACAGGCCCCAAGGATGTGGTACCAAGAGATGGACGATTTCATGACCGGCCTCTCCTTTGTGCATTGCCACAATGACCCGAGCATGTACGTGCGCGATGATGGGAGAGGGTTGATGCTGGTTGCGTTCTATGTGGATGATCTGATCATCTACTCGTCTTCGGTCGAGCTGCTGGATGAGTTGAAGTCTGACATCAGCAAAAGGTTCAAGATGAAGGACATGGGTCCTCTCGAGTACTACCTCATTATCGCCATCCACCGCAACCGAGTAGCAGGCACCATCAAACTCAACCAAACCAAATACATCGGTGAGGTACTGAAGCGCTACCACATGGAAGACTGTAAATCTGTTAGCACCCCAATGACGGCCGATACAAAGCTCAAAGCCTCCATGTTGGCAAGCAACAAAGCAGAATAAAGGGAGATCCAGGACATCCCCTACCAGTTCGCCGTGGGTAGCATCATGTATGCCATGGTAGGGACTCGTCCGGACATCTGCTATGCTGTGGGACAAGTGAGGAGATTCCTGGCCAACCTTGGGCCACAACATTGGCAGGCAGTCAAGCGCATCTTGTACTACCTACAGAAGACACGTCACGTAGGCCTCATCCTTGGAGGCCAAGAAGGAACGGACCCCCTTCGACTGAAGTGCTACACCGATGCTGACCGGGGAGGAAATATCGACGACAGGAAATCCACCTCTAGATACGTGTACATCTTGAATGGCGCTGCCATCTCATGGGCCAGCAGGAAACATGATTGTGTTTCGGTGTCCACGGCTGAGGCAGAGTACGTTGCTCTGTCTGAGGTGCGCAAGGAGACTCAATGGTTGCGCAGCCTGCTTGGCAAAATGACAGTGCCATAGAAGGACGTCACGGTCGTACACGTGGACAACATGAGCGCCATCTCGATGGTTGAAGACGAGATCATCTCCCGGCGAACAAAGCACATCGACATACGTTACCACTACTCACGTGACCTGGTCATGAAGAACGTGGTGGACTTGTAGCACTGCGGAACGAAGAGCATGCTTGCTGACTGCATGACCAAGCCGCTGGAGAGCGACTTGCACTATGCAGGCATTCGTGGATTCGGCATGAGGAGTGCGGCAGAGGAAGGGTGAGCCCCAAGGCATTGATGGAGCCCAGTAATCAACAGATGGATAGAGGTGCAAGGGAGAGATTTGTTGAAATAGTATGCACCTTGTCCACTTCCTAGCTGGCTAGCTACACATACAGACAAGTCATGCACTGCTCCATGGAGTACGTCCCCTTGGTCTGTTCTGAGATGGGCCAGGAATGCACTACCCATAATGGGTATGTCCCCTGTGGCTCATCATAGAAACCATACCCTTTTGGCTTGGTTGAATGGGCACTGGAGCCTACCGAGAGGTTGCGGGTTCAAACCCCGTGACAGCCGCAATTTTCTTTGTGGCCCAAACTGGGACAGGAAGCTTCTAGGAAGCTTACTAGAGCATGCCTTGAGGATGATACTTGGCGGTCTAAGGACGTGCCAAGTAGGACTGTAGGTTGAGGTTGGCTCCGGTGGAGCCACTACAAGCAGAAGCTTTAGCAAAGCTCCGTAAGTATAAAAGCCTATACCTTGAATGCATCCATTACAGTTCTTGCCTTTGAGACTCCTCACAGAGTGTCCAACCAAAGGTAGACACTAAAGACCAACATGCGGACTTCGTGAGGTTGCAAACCAAACAAACCTGAAGTGTGGATCCCTCATTCGAGGGTGATATGTTATCTTGGTTGCAATACCAAGAGCGGTTGGCGGTTTCCCATGTCGGGACCCGTTTTGTAGACCGTTGCTATCCGGCGCATTGACATAAGGATGAGCCAAGTAACGGGCGGCCACGTCGGTGACGTGCCGGCTGACGTCGGCGATTCGCCATCCAACATCCTAATGGCGGCAGCCATGGCACAGCTAGGGCTGGGAAACAAGGATCTGTCCCCTCCACCACTAGGAACCAGAGACTTTCTTGCGTGGAAGGATCTCTTCCTGGATTGGGCCGTCAAGCACAATCTCGAAGCATGCTACCTTATCCCGACTCTAGAAATTGCACAGGCACACAAACTGCTGCGTTCCTTTAATGCACTACGTCGTGCTCTTCTCGACTCTCAGTCGTATGCACTATGTGAGTACCGATTTAGGGACAAGGGTGCAGATCCGGCCGACCCTCGTACTGGAGATCCCCGCCCCTATGAGGCTTGGAAGCATCTCATAACCTGCCAAGAGGAGCAAGGCATGACTCTCATTGTGACCTTGCGTGACAAGCTTCGCCACCTCTTTCCAAAACCAGGAGCACCAGTTGTAGAATATTGGGATGAGGCGATGGACATTCGGCGCCGCCTCCTGGGTCTTGGCACAGCTTGCTCCATCCTTGAATGGTTGGATGTTGCACTACTGCATCTGGGAGAGTAGTACAAGGGATTCAGACGTGAGGTCTTCCATCACTATCCAGTGGAAGAGATTGAGAAGACTGATTTCTCTGTCATCTTCGCACAGCTGCGCAACTACGAGGACATTCTCAAAGGCGAGGCCCGTGATGCAGCGGGAACATCTCCAACAGCATACATGCACAAGGGTACCTGAGTGGGTGCTGCCGCCGCTGCACACATGACATGTACACAAGCTGGGAGCAGTGGTGCAGGAGGGCGAGGCAACTCAGGCGGTGGTGGTGGCGGCCGTGGGCGCGGTTGTGGAGGACAACGGTGCAGCTTCTGCAACCAGGCGGGGCACTTTTGGCGCCGATGCCCCACACTGCAGCGACAGATGATGGAAAGACAAGAGCAGCAACAGCAGCAACAGCAGCACCAGCAGCCTCCACAGCAGCGGCAGTGGCAACAGTCACAACCGTAGCAGCGTCAGTGGCAGCATATGCAACAGTCACACCCAGCATACCCAGTGGCCAGCTGGGCAGGGCCAAACCTGTAGGGATCCAATTTTTCCACCCAACCTTCAGGGCCGTTCGGTGGTGCTACCTTTGGCCCGCCACAGCAGCAGCTGCCACTGTCCATGCCCGTGGTTGGACTATCTACGTACCAGGGCCC
>SZWC01008909.1:50914-61523 GCA_023375785.1 Penium margaritaceum | reverse complement strand
TCCCTCTCTCTCTCTCTCTCCCTCTCTCCCTCTCTCTCTCTCTCTCTCTCTCTCTCTCTTTCTCTGTGTCTCCCCCCCCTTGATATCTTTCTCTTTCTTGCTACCCACTATATCCTAAATAATATTCTTCAATTGTGTAATTACATTATGTTTTTTCAAAACATATTTTTTCCCTATTATTTCTCGTTGTTTCTTTGTTTCACGAGAGGGACAATATTAACGGACCTATACGTGTCCTATTGTTACTCAACTGCGATATATCTGTATTAAACTTATTCAGTTTTTGAACCCAGAAGTTGCGTCTTTTGTCGAAGACGTAGGCCGCGCCAGCGTAGGTCGATCTCGTCACCGAGAGGCCGTTGTCTCCGTTCGGAGAGTGACGGCCGTCATTACTGCCGGCAGATATCGTGATACGCTGTCGTCTCGATAATCCGTTTGCCGACGATTGTTCCGGGCGAGTCTCATCCCGTTGCTAGGACCCCCTATTGCGAGGATTAGTGTATATGGTACAGTGAGATGATTTTGTATGACAGAGTGCACTTATCACACACTGAGTGTGCGAGCATATACAGTTTCAAACCGCATGAGGTTGCGATGTTGGAAAACAAACTTGTTGATGGGTTTGTGAATGTTAGCACCTTGCGAGTCGTATGAAAGATTCACCGCGAGAAAAGCTTTTGTCCGTTCTGGCGAGGATCGGACATTGCAAGCAGGACAGAAAACGCGGAACCGTTCGTTTACACACACTTACTATTTCAACCTCGCTTGACAATATCAATATCATGTGAAGATAGACCATTTGTATCGGTGAATCAGTCAAACATATTTGCGACTTCTTCGAACACCGTCCAAAACTCTCATTTGAGAGAAGGGGAAATTTCCCCCTTATTTCTCAAGAAAAGACACGACTATCTTTTGTATCCAAATTCCTGTGAAAATCGAGTCGTCACTCTCCGACTTTCTATATTTCTATCGAACGAGAAATCATTGAAGAGATAATGTTTTAAACAGGTCGCTGTTCGCAAAAATTCGTAACGGATCCGTCAGGAATCTGCGGTTCTAGTGCTCGCAGAACGCGACCTGTAATATCGTTCCATTCGTCATATCTTAAAACTCGCAGCATGTAGGTTTGTGGTTTCTTTTCGTATATCTTGGATCGCAAACGTCTTTCGCTTGCTCTTCTACATGCAAGATGATAACACGCAATTAAGCCATTTCGGAATGTGGCTATCGCACATTGAGTGCGTGATAAGTGCACTTTCGCACGTATTTCGAGCGCACTAGCCACATACACTAGCCCCGTACACTGGACCCATCTCTAGACAACCTTGCGACGATGGACGCGAAGGATATGTCGTGTCGCAGCAGGCAAGGACAAACGTTGGAAATGACAGCGCACAGTCGGCGGAAGATGGACGGCCGTCACCAGAATAAGCGATCCTGCTCGGAGCGATCAACCGGCCGGTCCACACGGACGATCTAGATATTGGTAGAAACAACGACATTCGGAATTTCTTTTGGAATTTCACTACAGAGATAACACTAAAACAGTTGTCGGACATAACTACGTCGTAGAACTCAATAGAGCTTTCAGAAGCTACAAAACAAGATAAAACACATATCATGCTGCTCGACATTATCTCAATCAGTCTTCTGATATTATTTAATTTTATATCAGGTAATAACACAATGATTGGCCTAAGAAAACATACACACATATTTTTATAAACAACATGGAGATGTAATTTAAACTCATTAAGTTCCTTTGCTAAAAACTTAGGCATTAACCATGTAAGACAAAATTCAAGGATTGATTAAACACATGAGACAAATTGGCACACTGAGTGCGCTCTTAGTGTATTTTTGTATGGTGACTAAGCGCACTTGCCACATACACTAGCCCCACGCACTCGGGTCCCTTCTAAGAAGAGAATTGTTTGTCCATATAAGACAAAAACAATAAGGTTCTCTTAAACACATAAGGCAAATCAGCACACTAAGTGCGCTCTTAGTGTACTTTTATAAGGTGAATGAGCGCACTAACCACATACACTAGCCCCACGCACTAGGGTCCTTCCTAAGAGTGCATCATCTCACAATATAGGACAAAACACAAAGTGCACTTGAACATATGAGACGGATTAGTACATTGAGTGCGCTCTCAGTGTACTTTTATGTGGTGATTGAGCGCACTAGCCACATACACTAACCCCACGCACTGAGGTCCTTCCTAAGAAGAAACTCTTCATGTCAGATAAGACAAAAGTACACTCTTCTCACACACTATGGAAAGAGTGTAAGGATTAGTGTAAGCTACTCACTTAGGATAGAGCACACTCAAGGTACACACTAAAAAACCAGTGTGTAAAATGGCCCCGATTAACCATACATCAGCTCCTCCATCACCGTGGTGAGTTTTTGGAGCAGATGATTGTTGAGGTTTTCAAGTCCTGACAGCTTCTGGTAAAGGTCATCATTTATGGCTGGCATCGTTCTGGCTGGTGCTTCCAGTTGAGGCGAAGGGTTTGCAAATCCCAAGAGGTTTGTCACCAGATTGGTTGTCAGAGTTTTCAAAGCTGCTCAATTCACTGCGAAGGCTGCCGCTGCTGCTGCCTGGTTTTCTTAGAGAGCACTGTATGTTTCTTGTGTTCTTCCTCCATCACAAAATTCTTTGTCAGTTTAGCACTGCTTGCCACCAGGTGTGCTTGTTTGTGAGGTCTGCAAACTTGTGGAAGGTGGAGATGTGTTGAAGACTCGTGCAAGGTTGTTGCATGGGTGTAAAGTTGTTGGTTACCACTCTGGCATAGATGCGTTCTGGTACAAAGTGTTATGCTGAGTGGAATGTTGGTAGTTCACAGGTAGAAGTGTTGTATTACAAGATGATCCGAGCAGCTGGCAAGAAGTGTGCTGCTACAATTGGTGGTAAGTTTACTTTGATGAAGATCTTACAAAATTTCTAGCAAAATTTACAATAGCGGAAAAAGAGTGAGGTATACGTGGGGTGTTAACTGCTCGAGTTGTGTGTCGCTTGCAATGCCGCCTTGTAAGAGGCTGTGCTGAGAAAATCCACCAAGAAGTTACGGAATTTCATGAATTGAAGCCTCTTCATTACAAAATTCTAAGACCATAAAAAATTCAAACAAACAGCATCAAAATATCCAACCTATTGAAACAAAATACCAGATTTTGAGGAATTTGGCCAAAATTACCTTTGCTGAATGGCGTAAAAACTAGGAGGTTGATGCACGGTGGGATATGAATGATAGGATGATAATTCCCACTTGTGGAGTTCAGGGATTCGTGTATGTCAGTGAAGTGGCACAAACCCCCACTCCGGGATGTAGAGTTTCATGCTTGCACAGGTGGAGCCCGCAAAAACATAGAAAACACTAAATCCCCAAACTGGGATTTCCATGTCGAGAAAAAATAGGTGGCCATTGCTGGATCACAATCCTTGTGATGGAGTAAGAACTGCAATCAAGTGATTGTGTTACATAGAATTCCCCACTATGCCTCATCAGCACCCTAAATCCACACACTTGATGATCAGTGTATCAAACAGTGCATTTCTGTATGCAAACAAAATCACAAAACATCCACATGAATGCATGCCAGAAAAATCCAGATGTAAATTGCATGTAGATAAGAAAAACTTTGATGGGCTCTATGTGATGTGTTGCAGTTTATGTGAACATTCCATGTTCATTAGTTTGTTCACTCCCCAATACACTTGTCAAAACACAGTTCCACGGGTGAGGGAATTGCTCATACATGATTCTTGGACAAAGGCCACATTGATCCAAGTTTATGAATTGGGTGCGTTGAACTATTGCGATGGAGAAGAAAATGATTGTGGTCAAGATGTTCCTCATCTGGAGGTCAAGACGAAGGTGGAGAGGTTTGTGGCATACAGATGGCCAATAAAATGATTCATGGGTTTATCTTTCCTGACAGTCAAAAGGATTAAGGTGTAAGGAGTTTTGAGTGGAAACGAAGGAGGGATGGTGTGGTAAAAGATGTTGGAGTGAAGCGATAACTGCGCTGGATTTGTGATACAACTGGCGCAATTGTTTCCTGATGGAAAGGTTGTTACAAGCAGTTACAGATTTATCTGTGACTTACCGGGAAAATTCTTATTGAGAATTTTCTACTGAACAGGCCAGCTAACTACTGGTTTAGTATCCCAAGTGTTGTGTTCACGCTTGGAAGTGTAAATAGCTACGTTGGGAAATCCAAGAGAAGAGTGACTGCCTCGGTTTTCTCACCTACATTGGATGACTCAACAACTGCCTCAGACGAGGCAGGTGGGAGGATGCAACCCTACGAGGTGTACACATGGCATTGTACAGGCAGCACCGAGGTCGTCAGAGCCAGCACACGATCTCATCGATGAATTACTACTTCATCAACACGTCTTCCAATGCTAGACGACGCTTTACTGAATCAGCAGATGGTACAGTTAAGACTACTACCTATGATGAAGGGTCTAGTCTCAACTCAGAGTACTAAGCTTAAAAGGAGGGGCTGATAGCCTTCACAGTTTTTCTCAGCATCCTGGAGCGTCTGAGTTTCAGCTACCGCCAGAAAAGTCAGCCTTCTGACTTTGCACCCAGTTCCAGATCATGCTAGAGTTCTCCTCTGTCAACCCAGTGAGCCTGGCAACATTGCCAGCTTGGCTAGGAAGGGCCCTGACTTCCTGAAGGCCTGTCTACCAGCAAGACACGCCAAGACTCTTGTCCAGGGTTGGACGCCTGGCAAGACGTTGAGCCCAGCTTGGGCCAGGAACACAGTCAGAGCTTTGTGATGTACATATGCTGCTGTGAGACTAGTACATAGTGCTACTCTACATGTACTTTTGTATTTTCATAATACAATGAAAATCTCACAAAAAAAAGCTTCCGCACTTTCCTTTTTTTTTCCAGCATGTACATGTCTAGCTAAGCACATCGGGGTCTTGTCACGTCAGTAAGGCCTACTCAGCCTTTGTTGTGGACGTGAAGAATTCCAACATGGTATCAGAGCAAGATCGTGCTTTCATCTAGCAAAGAAGCAGCAGCAGCATAGTAGGAATAGTAGTAGGTTGAGACGCTCTCCGCGCCCCTGTACAAGTAAGCGGTAGCAGGTTGGGTTGTTGCATTCGCCTTGCAGTTCAACCTCCACATTGCACAACCATAGAGGTTCCAATGAGTGGCATGGAACCTCAAAACCAAGGGGGAGGTCCTCTCCCCCTTGAAAATAAAGGGGGAGGTTCCCCTCCCCTTTACAATCAATCAGTTCTTCATGGTTTACGCATGGGTCAGGAGCAGGGACGCCATGTCGCAGATCACGCACAACGGCAAGCAACAGAAGTGCAACGCTTGGTTGAGGAATCACAACGGATGGCTCAGTAAGAAGCATTGGCTCTTCACGTTGTGGAGCAGGAACGAGAGGCATTGAGGCAGCAGATTGGAGCCCAAGAGCTCCTTCGACAACAAGAGTAGCTCACACATGCGGCTCAAGTGTCACACACGCGGTAGCTGTAACAGTCGCATGCAGCGTTAGCAACACAGAATGCACAACTTCAATAGTAGCTAGCTCAGTCTCAACTGCAGCAGCAGCAGCAGATGCATGATCACATGGTGCAACAACAGCAGCAACAACAACTGCAGCAACAAGTGCAGATGTAGTGGCAACATCAGTCACAAGAATCTTCTACCCATTGCTCTCAAGCAAATTCTCTACCCGTCTTTCAACCTGCTATCTCCCAGCAGGTGTAGCCTGGAGTAGCTGCAAACGGAGGTGTGCAGCAGAAGTTCTTGGTACATTCTCAAGGGATGCCAGGGGTGGCACCATTGGCATCACACCAACAGGCTCAACTGGCTCCTATGTTGCAAGCCTACGGGGCTCAGCCTGTAGCAGCTGCAGGAATGGCTCAAGGTCAAGCGTTCCCAGCTGTACCCATGCAGCAGTATCCCGTTCCTGTACAACCATAGGCAGGACATAGAATCCCATTCCAATGTCTGGAGATCACAGTGCCTGCTGCAGCAGCATCCTTGCAGTTGCACAAGATCAAGGTCGACAAGTTCGACGGAGAGAACTTCCCACACTGGGCGCACAAATTCATAAAGGTCACTCAGATCCACTGCCTATGGGAGTTCTACAACGGGCATTACTCGCCGCCACCATTGGGGTCATCACCACAAGCGGTGGCAGAGTTCAACTACTTCACCAAGGCTACATACATGGTTCTGGATAACCAACTCACTCCTTGTATCCAACAAGCAATCAGGATGTTCGAGGGATTAGCTGAACCTGCTCTGCATGCATGGTCTTACCTGTTGAAGACCTACATGGCTGGAGACTCAACCTTCAAGTCTCATCTTCTTACAGAGCTATCGCACATCAACCTCAGCAACTTCAGCAACATTGAAGACTACATCAACAAAGCAAAGTCCCTGCACGATCAGCTCACAGTAACGGATGCTCCAATCTCGGAGCCTGTGTTCGTAACCTTCCTTCTCAGTGGCTTACCTGGAGACAGGGAGAATGTAAGACATGTGCTGAAGTTCAAGCAAGAATCAGAATTGATAGAGGCGTACGTGTGCAAGACATTGCTCACAGAGAATTGCGACCACAAGCTTGCAAAAGAGAGGGCCGGGCTTCTTTCCAACGCACCTTTTTCTGTAGCAAGTGCAGCTCACATCAACGCAGCTCATGCATCATGGAAGAGCCAACCCATGATGAAATCAGCATCTTCCCAAGTCACCGCCCGGCCTATTCCAAATGCCAACGACCGTAATGCTAGTGGCCAACGTACAAGATCACGACCTGCAATTGAATATCACTACTGCAAGAAGATTGGCCACAAGAAAATAGACTGCAGAAAGCGGATTGCGGATGAGGCACTAGCAAAGAAGCAAAAAGGCTACCAAGGCAAAAAGCCAGAAGAAAAAGGGAAGGAGAAGAAGGATGGTGACAAGGAGAAGGAGACTCAGGATTCTGTGAAGAAAGGCAACAACGGAGGCAAGAAGGAGATTGATTACTCAGCTTCCGTGTTTCAACTCTCGGATGCACAGAGCAACGGCCTCATTCGCTCACCATATGTGTGGTACCTCGACAGTGGGTGCACACCACACATCACATTTGACAGGTCCTGTCTCCAGGACCTTTAGCCTAGCACAAAGGGCTTTGTGACAGTCGCCAACAACAAGCAGGTCCCAGTGTTGGGAAAAGGTAGAGTGGTAGTGACAGGCTACGACAGAGCTCAGGTGAAATTTGGAGATGTGCTCTATATCCCTGAGATTGCCGTCAACTTACTGTCACTCGGACAGCTGATGAAGAGGGGAGCTCACACTGTGAGCGACGGCAACAATATCACCCTACGGAACAGTGAAGGGGAAGTGTTTGCCGAAGGCCGTCTTCTGCCATGCGGCATGATCGGACTTGAATTCAACCCTCCCGCAACAGCAGCCCAGAAGTCTCCCTTTGCTGCCGCAAGTCTAACCACTCTTCTGGTGCAGACGTTAGCGTGTGGCACAAGAGATTGGGCCACATTAGCTACCAGCTAGTCAAGACCATGAAGAAGTAGTAGCATGGTCATGGACTTGACATCAAGGACAATGACGGCAAGAGGAATTCTGATCCCTGTGAAGACTGCGTGAAGGAAAAACTGCCACGACAAGTGTTTCCGCCCGCGAGCAAGTGTGACATTTCGGACAAGCTCAAGTTGGTCCACACTGACATCTGCGGACCACTACCAGCTGCCACGATGAATTCGGGTCTCCGATACTTTCTTCTGTTCATCAACGATGCAACCCGATTCACTTGGTCCTACGCTCTCAAGACAAAAGACGAAGCATCGTCCTATGTTTTCAAGTGGCTGGCTATGGTAGAGAGGCAGAGCAACAGGAAGCTACAAGTCTTACACTCTTACAATGCTGGAGCTTTCACCAGAACTGACTTCATGTCTCGTCTAGAAGACATGGCTATCGTGCAGTAGTTTTCTGTGCCCTAAACACCACAGTAGAACGGAGTTGTGGAACGTGCAAACCGCACAATTCATGAGACGCTCAAGTTGATGCTTCTTGGAGCACAACTTGATAACAACTGGTGGCCATCCACGCTCAACCAAGCAGTTTGGGTGCGCAACTGCGTACCTCATACACCATTGCCTAACATGACGGCGTTTCAAGCATGGCATGGAGACAAGCCAGACATCAAAAGGCTACAGACATTTGGCTGCATGGCACTTGTTCACGTGCCAAAGGAGCAAAGGAGGAAGCTGACTGACAAGGCGTCTTGGGGCTTGTTCATGGGGCAAGCATCCAACATGAAAGGATGGGAGTTCATCAAAATGGACTCACAACGTACCATCATCAGCCGAGATACAATATGTTTTTAGAATTGACACACACAGCATGGGAGGCCAAGCGCAAAACGACCCAAGATCTTCTATAGACTTTCTACAATTCCTATGTTGAGTCACTTGCGGAGTCAGAAGGAGAAGCAGCCACACATCCACTCACCCTTTCGAATCCGGATGAGGTGGAAAATGAGGCAGTGCGCGCACGTGTACCCTTCGGCATTCACCACCTTGAAAGCACCACCCAGGACGATGATTCAGTTGATGTACGGTATGATGAAGCCCAGACGGTGGACGTGCAAGATGGTTTGCAACCGCCAAGGAAGGTTCAACCTCCACTCGTTGTGGACAATCGACGTTTCACATGCCTCCTGCAATAGCAAATGGAGCAAATACAAGGAGATGATAAGGAGGAGCACAACCTTGCCATAACAGCATACTCAGTGTTCAAAGAGGACGAGGTCGTCCTTGCTGAATTTTTCACGACGCACCTTGCTGCATTTGTTTCACGCCCTTTGAAAGAACTCCCACAAGAACCAAAGACATTACAAGAAGCTCTAAGTGGTGAGCATGTAGCAGAGTGGAAAGCAGCACTTGATGTAGAGTACAACAGTGTGATGGAGCAGGGAACATGGGAACTCACTGAACTACCACCACATGCATGGCCTCTGGGAGTGAAGTGGGTTTTTCACATCAAGACCAAGGTTGACGGGAGCATTGACAAGTTCAAAGCCCGACTTGTTGTAAAAGGCTTTGCACAGGTGGAAGGAAAGGAATTCTTTGAAACCTATGCACCTGTAAGCCGCTACACGATAGCACGCATCATGCTTGCCATCGCAGCAGTTGAGGACTACGTTATGCAGCAACTTGACATGAAGAACACCTTCTTGCACGCAGAGATAGACACTACCGTGTTCATGAAGCAGCCGGAGGGATACGAAGATGGCAGTGGAAATGTGTGCAAGCTGGTCAAGAGCCTCTACAGCTTGAAGCAGAGTCCACTTCTCTGGTACAGGAAGCTACAAGCACTTTTGGAGAACCTCGACTTCTGACCATCGGCCTACGACGACTGTCTCTTTCTTCACCAACCTGCACCTGACGCTCGTCCAGACTGCTACGCCCTTGTGTACGTGGATGAAATCCTCATAATTGGCCCATCTGCACAGTTCATCATAAACGACTACAGGAATGGCTAAAGAGGTGAACATAACACTCATGCCGTCCTTCGATTTTTAACTCGGCATGAACATTAAGCGCAATCACGACTTGTGTATCTTGGAGCTGAGCCAAGAGACCTACTGCACAAAGGTCTCTAAACGCTTTGATGTGCCTGATCGACGCGTACCAACACCCTTAACCCAGCAGCAGTTGATGCATGAGGGACAAAGGGGGAGGAGTGAGACCGACTACTGTAGCAGGGTGGGGTCACTCATGCATGCTGCAATTTGCACTCGACCAGACCTATAGTATGATGTGGGGAACCTTGCACGTGGGAACGAGACGCGCACAACGCAGGATTGTAAGGAGCTCGATCGAGCCCTTATGTACATGAGTGCCACAAAAGACACAACACTACGCTTTGGTACCTCAAAGGACCTGGAGCTCAAGTGCTTCGTTGATGCATATTTTGGAGGCACGGAGGAGGACCGGCGGAGCACTACCGGCTTTGTGTGCCTTCTGTCGGGAGCTGCAGTCTCATGGTCAAGCAAGCGGCAAAACATCATCACACTCAGTTCTGCTGAAGTTGAGTACGTCACAGCAGCATAAGCCACACAATAGGTGACTTATCTACGGAACCTTCTTGACAACATCGGATTTGGGCAATAGAAGCCCACTGAAATCTACGTCGACAACAAGTCCGCGATCGATCTCGCAAAATCCACCAAATTCCAAGGACGCACGAAACACATCGACATACGCGACCACTGGATCCGGTCAAAGGTCGTTGATGGCACTGTACGGCTCGTGTATGTGCCTGGTTCGAAACAAGCAGCGGACTTCCTAACCAAGACAGCTCCAAAAGACATCTTCAATTGGTGCGCTATTTAGTGCGGACTCACCTCAAACGCGCTCTCGCAGTACCGGCAAAACCACACTGAGCTCTCCGGCACGCGGAAGTCAAAGATTCGCACCCTCACCATGATGGTACAATCCAGTGGCGACCTGCTCAAGTGCTTCATGGTGTATGGAGCATCCGGAGTACAACGTACAGCTGACAGGGGGAGAGGGGAAAAGGAGCATGTTGTCATCAACACTCAAGCTCCACAA
>SZWC01008909.1:33523-50868 GCA_023375785.1 Penium margaritaceum | reverse complement strand
GAGCTCTCCGGCACGCGGAAGTCAAAGATTCGCACCCTCACCATGATGGTACAATCCAGTGGCGACCTGCTCAAGTGCTTCATGGTGTATGGAGCATCCGGAGTACAACGTACAGCTGACAGGGGGAGAGGGGAAAAGGAGCATGTTGTCATCAACACTCAAGCTCCACAAGTCAACTGTACGCCGTCTCCTGCATTCTCAAAATCATTGGCGATTTCATCGACTTTGATGCCATCGCCACTTGATGCTCGTGGCTCTTCGTCAACAAAGGAGCAGCTGGATACAGGAGAAATTCAGATTCAGCAACATCAGCAAGCAGAAGAAGCTGGAAATGTTTTGGTGAAAACTTCGTCACAGCAAGTTTCGTCGCAGCAGTTTTTACAAAAACCTGCTGACCACTCAGCTGCCAAGGCTGGTCGTCACTCGAGGCAACGACGTCAGCAGCACACTGTCGACCAGCGCGGCGACAAGATCGTAACGCCACCACGCGGCTGCGGCTGTGGAATGTGACCAATGAGTCGCAACCCGCAGTTGCTCCCTCACGCGAGCCATCTCGCGGTTGCTCACGCGAAAGAGGGGAGCGACCAGGAGGCCGCGGTGTTCCGATCCGGACGCTGCGCGGTCGCTACTATTCACACGGCTGCAAGAAAAAACAAAAAGAATAGAAAAGAAAACAAAACAAAAAGGACGAGAGATGCTTCCGCAGCGAAGCAAGCCGGCGGAGGGGGCATGAGGACAGCGGCAACTCACCTCGCCGAGTCGAGCCTGTTTCCACCAAAGGATGTAAGCACGACCGCCGACTGCAAGAAGTTCGGGACCCCGACCGGTGGAGACGGTCAGCTCTGGAGTAGCGCAGCAGAACGTGTGAAGGAGGAAAAGCGAGTTGCAGAAACGTTAACTAGGAATCCCTTGCTCGGAACGGAGCAAGATACATTCAGGTCACCTCACGCGATTCTGTGTGTGGCTGCCCACTCAAGCTCCACCACTAAGCCACGAGCGGTGGGCGAAACGGTCCAAACGGTTAAGGAACTGCAGCAGAGTGCAAACCCGGCTCCCATTTGCAACAGTGGAGTCAAGAACAACCAAATGACCAGCATTGCTGTGACTGTGGTTTTTTCTACTGTACCGATGACTCAGCACAGTCTCAACAAATATTTGTTGGCCATCAGTCCAATCATTCCAGCCGCCCTGCGACCTTTCCAAGACAGGATACCTCGCCTGCGACCCTCCCAAGGCAGGATAACCAATACATTCTTCATTCATAACCACTCTATTTTCCTGTCTTGTCCCAAGTGGGAGTCAACATCGTAAAAGAGGAAGTCAACATCAAGGAGGTCTCAGGAGTTGACAATCTCCACGAAAAAAGTGACAATTGTGGTACCTGAAGTTGTTCCAGGCCTCCCCAATTTGTCTGGATCACAGTTGGAGCCCGGACAAGAATTCAAGGAGACCCGAACTACGTTTTGCAGGTACCCGGAAGCTGGAATTGAGATCGGACAGATTTTCTTCTGCCCGATTAAATACCCAAACTTCATCTCCAAAACTCCAGCTCCCAACGGAGACGCCAACATCCCTCTCATTGAACCAGCTCTTATGACGACCGAAGAAGTCATCAAATTCTTCACCTTTCAGTGAAATCGTCAAGGTGCCCATCATCACCAGCAAACTTATCGAGGGGGAGTGTTGGAGTGAAGCGATAACTGCGCTGGATTTGTGATACAACTGGGCGCAGTCGTTGCCTGATTGAAAGGTTGTTACAAGCAGTTACAGATTTATCTGTGACTTTCCGGGAAAATTCTTATTGAGAAATTTCTACTGAACAGGCCAGCTGACTACTGGTTTAGTATCCCAAGTGTTGTGTTCACGCTTGGGAGTGTAAACAGCTACGTTGGGAAGTCCAAGAGTACAGTGACCGCCTTGGTTTGCTCACCTACATTGGAAAACTCAACAACTACCTCAGACGAGGCAGGTGGGAGGATGCAACCCTACGAGGTGTACACATGGAATTGTACAGGCAGCACCGAGGTTGTCAGAGCCAACACACGATCTCATCGATGAATCATTGCATCGTCAACACATCTTCCAGTGCTGGACGATGCTTTACTGCATCAGCAGATGGTACAGTTAAGACTACTACCTACGATGAAGCAGAGGGGACTAGTCTCAACTCAGATTACTAAGTATAAAAGGAGGGGCTGGTAGCCTTCACATTTTATCTCAGCATCCTGGAGCATCTGAGTTTCAGCTACCGCCAGCAAAGTCAGCCTTCTGACTTTGCACCCAGTTCCAGATCCTGCTAGAGTTCTCCTCTGTCAACCCAGTGAGCCTGGCAACACTGCCAGCTTGGCTAGGAGGGGCCCTGAATTCCTGAAGGCCTGTCTACCTGCAAGACACACCAAGACTCTTGTCCAGGGCTGGATGCCTGGCAAGACGTTGTGCCTAGCTTGGGCCAGGAACACAGTCTGAGATTTGTGCTGTACATATACTGCTGTGATACTAGTACATAGTGCTACTCTACATGTAATTGTGTATTTTCATAATACAATCAAAATCTTATAAAAAACAAGCTTCCGAACTTTGCTTTTTTTTACAGCATGTACATGTCTAGCTAAGCACATCAGGGTCCTGTCACGTCAGTAAGGACTACTCAGCCTTTGCTGTGGGCATGAAGAATTCCAACAAAAGAGAGGAGATACAGAGGAACAGAATGGCGGGCGGAAAGCCATGTGAAAGAGTTTTTTTGTCTCACAAAAACATGGGCTAGGAGGTTTTTGTGAGTCATGGACTTGGTATTGTGTCGGGGAGGAGGGAAGCAGATATAAGGCCATGGATGTTGGGAGGCCGGTGAGGTCATGGACTGTGAACAAGTTGGTACAGTTCAATGTATGTGGGATGGAGGATCCAAGATGAAGGATACGGCTCCAAGGCACGAGTATAGAGATGAGGATATCTGAGATCATCGTCGTTGGGCCACTAAGAAATACAGTAGAGGCCTAGAGAAAAGGGTTCCCAGTGGGATGTCCTCAGTAAGATACAATCATTTTGAGGGAGAGATAACAAGGGATGAATGATATATGTTGTTTGTATGCAGCGTATTTGTGACTAAGATCTTTGAAAAGGAGTTGAGTGGCGGGGATTTCCGGAGAGGAGGGGGATAATTGTTGAAATATGAAGCACCGTCTGGGATGGAGTGGCTGGAGTTTAAGCTGACCAATGCGCAGGTGAGAGAGAGAAAGAAGTGGCCTCATTTTGGGAAAGTGTGAGTGTTTTCAATGCAATTTGCCTCTTGCAAGAAGAAAATTGTCCCCATTTGGCTTCTTGAGCGGCAATGCAAAGGGTAGGCGAGACAACTCCCAAACTACCTCGGTTCTCAAAGTCACACACAATCTCTAATCAGTTCAATTGAAATCTGGTAGAGATTTGATTACGGTTATTATTGGATGATAAGAATTTGAGGCTGGTATTCATATATTCTAGATGTTGAGGAGGGGAGGGCATACATGAGAGAAAAAAAAGGAAAATTCTGGAATGAGATAGGTATCTATGGCAATGATTTTGGTATGGAACAGGACGTGATCCTCTGTCTACATAGAGATTACTCCTTGAATCAGTTTGACCAAAAGATCCTTGGTACTGCTGGGGTCCAGTGAGGGGGAGAGAATTTGGAATCAAACTTAGACAGGGATGGGAGGGAGAGGGCAGGGGGATGAAGGCAGAACAAGGAGTAATGATGGAGGATTTACCAGATGCAACATGTAGTCCCAATCACCCTAACATCATGCACCTTCAAACATTTCCCATACAAAGGAAGGAACATATCAACTTCATATTTGCCTTGATGCATTTATGTGGACATTAATTGAGGCTGGAAATCTGGCAAGGAAGGAGTAAACAAGGGATATATACTCTCCACAAAATTTCCTCGGTATTTTTTGTGCTCTAGGAAGCTTCTTAGAAGGGTAATTCCAGTTTTTCAATTCTTGGAATCCCAAGAAATTAATGAATTCCTATGGGATAATCTATTCCAAACCCATACCACAAAATGCAAAAAAACTGAAATTTGTGACATATCACGTGTTCTGAAGCTGGTTCGCACATTTCTTTATTTTATGAGATTTTTTGTAACCTTGAATTGTTCGTAGGAATTATTCAGTTTAAGTGGAACATTCTTGGATTTGTTCTTTCTCTTGACGAAAAAGCCAAGGGAGACCACCCACTTGATGATTGAGGGTTTTGTTCCGACTTTATGATTACAAAGACACTGTTTTTTTATCGCGGCAGGCCGGTGCTCACCGCAACCGCATTCGTTACTCCATTTTTTTTATTTAAGGTCTCCTTCCAACCTCCATGTCGTGAACTGAAGAATTGAAATGGTACTGCCTATCTATCTCCATAAACATATTAAGAAATCTACAGCAACAAATAATCAATCAAAGTTATTGGCTAATCTTAATCTGGGCAAGCAAAGTACCCGGTTTTATTTGAGACGTCCTGAGCGTTTTCCCCCTTTGTTATGATGAGATGAGCAAATTCGCGTATGTGAACAGCATCGGTGAAATTGTTTGGCGCCAGTACACCTCAGACACAAGGTGAAGTCGGTCGGCATCTCCTTTGCTTATGGTGACAGGGAGGGGGGCCGAGGGGGGGTGTGGGTTTGGGTGCAAAGTGTACGTGGAGATATTCAGTGCAAGTTTATCTAGCATACTATGATAGCGATAAAGAAACTATTCAACAATGAACTGGCATGCAGGAAGGTGCAGCAACAGCTCGGACCGAGTCCAATCCAATATCCTTCGCCTTTCTGTCCACAAAACATGATGTCTACATTTGAATGGAAAAGCCCCCTTGACCTTCCAAGAAATACATGTCAAGGAAATCCATGGCATAATGATGAATATTTTAAACTAGTATGAGGGCATGGATCTTCTTTTACTTTTCAAAACCATCATGACCTTGATGAAGCACAAAGAGACGTGCTTTAGAAATGCGGGGTGTGACCAATTTTGCAAGAATTTTATACTCGTCGTTGAGGAGGGAGACATGCCTTGAGGAGGGAGACATGTAGGCATCTACTGATGCCTTCGTGATCTCCCTTCTTGTAAACAAGGGTAGTGAGGGAGGCAGAACATTCAAAGGTGGAACACAGATTTTTAAGGAGGAATCTGTATTATGGAAGCCGTTGGAATGACATAGTAGGTACAAGCTATTTCTAAAATTCTCCAAGAAATCCACATGGACCACAAGCCTTATGGGATGCCTCAGCAAGGATTGCTTTGGACATCTCATGTTGTGAAATGGAAGACTAAAAAATGGAGGATATCTTACAAGGTAGGTGGTTACAATGAGCAGTTGGAAGGAGGGGAGAGAAGTCAACAATAATCTCAGTTCAACTGAAAAGGAAGGAGTAATAAAACAGTACAATACAATTGAGGCCATGACAAAGGCAGAGGACTGGAGGAATCCATCTCGATTTTGAAGTGCCAGTATCCTACATAGAGACCAGCAAGGACATACCTTACAGGAGAGGAGGGGAGAAGGTTTGTGGCGTTCGGAATTCCGTTTGAGGAGGGCGGCCCGTTGTTGAGAGAGACGCTTATGGTGTATTGGGCGTGGAGTTGAGCACGTTCCTTGGCTGAGTTAGTTAAGGTTTCAGTGGAGGGGGGTTCGGAATACACTGATATGAAGTAAGCTATGGATTTTTCAGTTCTTTTTTGTAGAATGCTTCTTGTGGAAAAAGATTATGGACATTTTGAGTAACGTTTTGCTTCCACGCTTAAACATACCTCCTTGATGGAGGAGGAGGTATGGTCAATTGTAGGCATTGGTGGAGGAGGAGGTATGGTCAATCGGTGTATAGTTACCTATGAGTAAGGTAGCTTCTTAGAATGTTACAAGGGTTACAAGGTTTTTTTCTATGTTAATACCATTGTAGTTCTGCAAAGGTTTCTGACAATACATAATCTGTGTACATGTTTTGAAAGAACTCCTATATTATGATTGTAGGCTCTTTCTTGCATGTACAAGATACTTTCACACATACACGAGAAACTTTCGTGCATACAAAAAACATTCATTGGACGAGCTCCCCCCTTCTTCCCAAGTGTATAAGGCAAGTGTACGAGTGGGTGTGTGTGGTGGAAGTTACAAAACGTACACTAGTGCACATTTTGTGATTTCTTGGAAAGTATTTCACATAACTACACCAGTGTCTATTTTTAGTATCCCCCCACATACACCGTCTCATATACTTTCCTATTTGGGGGGGGGGGGTAGAAAAGGTCCATCAACATTGATTGTTCCATCCTCCTTGGAGGGTATGAGGCAAGTATATGAGGGGGTGTATGTGATGGAAGTCACGAAACGTACGCTAGTGTAGTTATTTCAACTTCCTGGAAAATATCTCACGAGACTATACTAGTGTCTTTTTTAATACCCTCCACATACACCGTGGCATACACTTGCCTCCTACACTTTCTTGTTGTAAAGAGGGGGTGAGAGAAGGGTCCTTTGACGTCTCTTGGTCCCCCCCTCCCCACAAAGTGTACAAGGTGGGTGTACAAGGGGGTGTATGTGGTGGATGTCACAAAAAGTACACTACTGCACATCTTATGAATTTCTCAAAAATCTCTCACGAGATTACACTTGTGATCTTGTTTAATACCCCTCCCACGTACATCATCTCATACACTCGTCTCATACATTTTCCTATCTTTTTAAAGGGTGGGGGAACGGGTCCCTTGACTTCACTCGGTCCTCTCTCTCTCTCTCTCTCTCTCTCTCTCTCTATCTCTCCCCCCCCCCCCCCGAGTGTGCAAGGGGATTGTACAAGGGGGTTTATATGGTGAAAGGCGCAAAATGTACATTAGTGTATATCTCGTGACTTTCTCAACCTCTGCAAATGGAGTTTGAAGGCCAAATTTATAACTGTTTGAGTATGCGGTTGGCAAGTGGTTTGAGCGGGGGATCCAAAAATCCCCCATACGATAGAAGGGAACCTGTTGGACCCCGCTAGCATGGGGCCCAGTAGGAGCCTAGCCAAGCAAAAAAATAAAACCCACAATCTTGGGTGTGGTTAGGGGATGGGTTTTGTCGATGTTTGAATGTTTGAGTATCCGGTTTGCTTGTGGTATGAGTGGGGGATCCAAGATCCCCCATACAATCAAAGAGAACCTGCTGGGCCCCGTGGTAGCGGGGCCCAGCAGGAGCTCGGGCAAGAAAAAAACAAAACCCTCAACCCCGGGTGTGATTAGGGAATGGATTTGGTCGAGTTTTGAATTTTCTAATACATGGTTTGAGCCGGGGGTCTGAACGTCCCCCGTACAATAGAAGGCAACCTGCTAGGCCCCACGACCGCGGAGCCCAGCAGGATCCCGGGAAAGAAAAAAAAACCCACATCCTTGGTGTAATGAGGGGAGGGGTTTCCTCTCATTAAGGACCCTCGTTGTCCAAAGAACCTGATTCACGAGAGACAAAGACAAATGGAAAAGAAAAGGTATGTTATTTTAACACAAATATGACACGGCATGTTCTTAGGACCAAAATAGGTCACCTATTATTTCCACCATGTGTTTCAATCATATTTGACAAAATGTGCAAATCATTGCTGGTGCCAGGAATTGAACAGGTGTCATTTACAAAAATGATATGAATGTTCCTATGGTACCGACTTAGCATGTACACTAAAACATGAGTGTACATTTGGAGAGTGATTGGTCATAAATGTGGATGAGATGGGGATATGGAGGGTTGGAGAGTGATGAATCCGGTCAAGATGGGCCACGAAGGAAGTGATATGTAATTTTGGAAATGGAAAGGGATGGAAAGGGATGGAAATTGCGAAAGGTATCATATGCCCAGCGATGTGGATTGGGAAGGGACTGATCACGAGGATAAAATATAAGATTGAATTGTCCAAGAAGAGAATGGGAAGGGTGGAACTGGAGCTTCTTGTTTGAGTTTCACCATAAATCTTTGCGGCCAGCGCACTGTGCCAGGAAATACATGGCACCAATGGATATCAATCAATCATACCAATTAACCTTGAAGATTACAGTTTGTGATTGTTGTGTTGATTTGCCTTAGCACTGTGAATTCTAGTATGATGAGAGACAATAATTCCTTAAGTGTGTGAAACACAAGAGAACAAAATGAAAATGAGAAACGTGTGTATCAAGTTGAGGAAATTTTAGCAATGATGACATAGTGAGGTGGAATTCAGGAAGAACAGTGATGTGGAACCTCTGAGAATTCATAACATCAAACGAATGGATTTTTTTGTCTTCAAATTTAAGGCCATTATAAGTAAGGTGAAGCATAGTAAATTTTCCCCCTCCACCAACTCCTTGAGCCTTGTTGGTAAATGATGGGAAAATTTGCTTCCAGGATCAGGATTCAATGGGACGGGAGAAATTAGGAATGGGAATTGGGATGGAAACAGGTATGATTAATCAGGAGATTCTTATATACCAAAGAATGTATGTATTAGGAAAACAAGTTCAAGTACCTTCTAAGAAGTTGTTTTATGTTGAGTTTTTTTTATTATTATCACATGAACATGAGTGTACATAGAAACTCCATCCTAAAACTTTTTTTTAAAACCACCAGACAATAATCTGTCTAGTTTTGTTTTTGGGGTGCAACGTTTTTTTGTTTTGTTTTGGAATTAGTCCTGTGTTGATCCCTCTTAAGTGTTTTTTTGGCAAGAGTATTCTAGGTTCTAATTGTTTCTTGAAATTTCAGGAAGCCATGTTCATTCCATTCCGTATTCTAGAGAACAATCTAAGCATTAACCTATTCGTGAGGATTGATTCACTCATTATTTGCTGTCATTCCGTCGGACCCCAACCCCCCCAAATCACTGAAATGTATCAGCCAAGTGAAAAGAGGTATATATCAGGGAAAGGACATCGTACACTTATTCACTCTCTGCACTTAACTTTCATCGCATTTTCAATATGAAATTTCTTCCATTATTACCTCTCTCAGTCCATGCACTGGTGTATTTGTTTAAAACCATCACAGCTACACCCGCCAATACACTCCGCCGATACAATTTTTTATTCAAGCGTTGTTTGGGTCCAGTTGGAGCCTCTGCAATGAGGAACCCACCAAAAAGTTGAGATTGCATTGGCAAAGGTTAGCAGGTGATGTATCTGAGGATACCTAAAAATGTGAAATTTTCTATGTATCTCATTGAGATGAAAAGCAATCTTCAGCTGTCAATCAAAGTCGATTGAGGTATTTTGAAAAACAATGTTGGTGCTGATCCATTTTTTTGTAACCTCAACAATCTGTTTGGGCGTACATTTCCAAACAATATCAAGTCCAAATCCCCAAGCCCCCAACTGTACTGAGGTCAAGTAGTTGGGTGTGTATCGGAGTGACTCATTCCTGTTTAGACTAATGTACACCTTTCATTTTAATTTTATCATTGTTTCCAGATTTCATTCTTTTCCTTCTTGACCTCTCCATTTGTGTAAATGATTGTATATATTTATTACCCCCCCTCCCCAATGTCTTTAGTGTAAGGGAATAGTGTAGCAGGTGGTGTGATTGCTAGACAGAAAACAATGGTCCTTATTGTTTTCAATGGTTTTTGGGTTACCAGCTATTTATGGCCGTAGCCGTAGATCCAACATGATTCTGGTCTTTGTAAACACTGCTGGTTACATTTGAGGATTCTCAATGTTCTGTTTCAGCATAATTTGACAAATATGATTGAGCCCCTCCTCACCGTCACTCCAAGTCCCTCAAGAGTCTCAAGGGATTGCATTGGGGCAAGTATCAGAAAGACTTCATAGTTCTTACTCGTGTTTTGTTTTTAATTTCATCATTTTTTGAAACTCTGTCCGTCTGATCTCAAAATCCTTCTTGCTAATTCCTTCTCCACAACTTTATTCCTTGCCAGCTACACCCTCAAGTAAACTGGGCCAATACAATTGTTTCTTGGGGAAATGGGGACTATCAAATTTTTGAAGCTGTGGTTGTGTAGACTCCCTCCCCCCAAAATGTCTGAGAGTGTATTGACCAAGTTTAGCAGGTGGTGCAGATGGTAAGGATCCAGAAACATTCACTAGAGTATTCCTATCTGTTTGGATTTCTCAAGTCATCCATTCAATATAATCTCGATCTCTCCACATCATTGTGTCTATGTTTATGAAAGTACTTGACATTCATGTCTATGTCAAGTTTTCTGCAATGTCGGATCTTTGCATTCAACAGCATGATTCGGAATTTTTGTTGATTGAAGTTCAACCGTTGGGAATCGTTTGCACAAATCTGAAAACAAAACAGCCCCCTTTCCTGTTTCCCTGAAAACCTCTTACTGCCCCTCGAGGGACAGTCAACGGGATGCCAGCTGAATTTCTCAGTGTCTCTTGCTGTAACTCAAGTTTCAGTGAAGTTTCTGCATGGGTGGAAAAGTAATGTATTATTAATTTGGAATGCCGCAACTTAAGTGAGCCTTGGAGGTGGTCTTAGTTTTGTTACCGCCCTGTTAACTCCGTAGAAAACTTCCCGTGAAAGCTTTTTAACCTGGACAGTCATGAAAGGGTAAAACAGGTACTGTCACCCATATTCATTCACTTTCCAGTTTCATCTTTAGTGCCATCTACATTAAGAAAAGAAAAAAAGAATGTTCTCCATTGTTTAAGGGTTCGTCCAGTCACCTTGATTGGGTAGCAAAAAATTCTTATATATTCACCCACTTATCTGGCTCAAGGAAAAACAAGGACAAGGATACCCTCTCTGGACCTCAAAATTACACACTTGGAGATTGAAATCAGATAACTTTGGGTACCGATAGTTCCATTGATGAAAGAGGCTCACTCAAGGAGCGACCTTCCATTCTCTTCAGAAATCAACATGGAGGACATACTATCCTGCTTCTGTATACACAGAAATTTGTAAGATATGGAAGGCATAATCACTCTGGCATAATTTTCTTTAAATAAAGAATTTAGGAAAAAAGTGACATCCAGGATAAATTTTCTGAAGGAATTACCCCTAACTCTGCAATAATTTCTGAAAATGAAAAAGCTTTTGTATGTAGCTGCCATGAAATTTCAACCCATTCTTGTCACCGCATCTTGTTTTGTATGAAAGAAGATATTGCAAGGAAATTTTGTAGTAATATCCATCACTTGTTTTGTGCTCCTTTGTGATTGCAATCTCCATGTGCATAATTTTAAGTTTGTTGTTTTTACAGGTGATTAACCATGAAGGAAAGCAGCAAAAGTGACGGTGGGGGGGACGATGAAGATGATGGCAGCAGCAAAAGTGATGGTGGAGGTAGCAAAAGACAACAAATTTACAACAAAGAAGGTGAAATTAGCAATGATGACAAATTCAACAAGGAAGGCAGCAATTACAGCAGCGGAGGCGGCAATAGCAGAGGCGGCATGGACAAAGGCTATGTTGAAGATGGCGCATACAGAAAAACAAAAGTGGTGCTGCACAATTTTTCTATTTGAATGAAGTAGGATGGAGGAATAAAAGTAGGTTTTGAAGTGCTTGAGAGGCTGCAAACATGCAAAGCACCAGGTCAGTGGGAAGATTTTGGGGCCGTTGCAAGAATGCAATCGGCCAAAAAGAAGTCAAAGATGAAAAATACGGTGACAATGACAATGACAGCAACAGAAATAGCAACCACAACGATCCTACCATTGTACAATGGTAGGATTAAAGGCAATAGACGTGGTCAGAGCAATGAAAACAGGGACGAAGATGATCACAATGGCAGCAATGGCCACGGCAGTGGGGGCGATGACACCGACAAAGATGATGATAATGACTACAATTAAAACTAGAATTACAATGATGGTGGCGGTGGTCACGGCAATGAAAATGGTGGTGAAGGAGAAGAAGACAATGAGGAGGAAAATGATGAAGGCTTTCATGGTGATGGTGGTGCGAAGATATGAGAGAGATGACTGTGGTGTCAGCAATGATGGCGTTTACAACAAAGACATTGGCAATGATGACGCTGATGATGGAAAAAGTGCTCAACTATAGGATTTAGGAAAATGATGAAATAAATTAAGAAAAAAATCAAGAAAAGTGATGGAAACTGAGGCAGCCCTTGGGGAGGTGATCAGGCTCACCAAGAGCCGCCTAGGCAGGACCAACTGTTTGTGAGAGGGAGTTAGATGTTTTATAGACACAACTTACGGAAGCAAATTCAGGATTTAAAAAGCAAAACTGTATGGTTTGAATCTTAGTGAGAAATTAAATGAACAAATCTTTCTAACAAGCCCTTATATGCCTCATTTAGCCAAGGAAGAAAAAAGCTACACTCTGTCAAAGCCCCCTCCCCCCCCCCTCTAACACACTCCTAGGCTAGTAGGATGTGTGACAGTCACATTCACATGCAGGGAAACTTTGTTCTCCACCACATGCACAGGAAATCATCCTGTAAAAAAGATCTAGTGGAGTTTCCTGAAGTTCCTCCAGGCACCTTTTGGCCTCGAAAGCCTCTCCCTGCTTCCCTGGCCAATAATCTTGGCCACATTGCTTGTTGGGAGTGCTGGCATCATCACCGGACCCATGAATCCAAGCTTTGGAAAATCATATCTCACTCAAAAGGAATTCCAATTGACTTATGTAAAGTGCGTTGGAACATGTGAAATATCTTCTACGCAGCTGGTTTGCCAAATTATTTTTAGTGAGAAATCTATTTTTTTCACTTTATGGTACCCTCATATCCATCATTCTCACACTTTGTGAAAATAAAAATCACACAAGTCCGCACTGTCCCCTCAGCTGCTAAAATTGGTGTGCTGCCAGTGGCTTGGTCAGGAATTCTTCCAACATCATGCTTGAAGGAAAGGATTTGATTTGCACCATTTTCTTTTCTTGGAGCTCACAGATAAAGTGGTAATGCAGGTTGGTGTGTTTGGTGCGCGTGTGGAGCACAGCGTTCTTGGCCAGTGCAACGGTTCTCATTTCATCACATTAGATGGTGGTTTATGCATTCTGCTGCTGCCCAAGGCTTGCCAGCAGCTGATCCAGCCTCACGGCCTCCTTTGCTACTTCACTCAGGGCAACATCCTCTGCTTTTGTGGAGGAGAGGGTGGCACACTCTTTTTTCCTGCGTCTTTAACTGATTACACCTCCCCCAGGCAGAAACACAAACCCACCGGTTGACTTATTTATGTCCAAGTCACTTCCCCAAGATGTGTCTCTGTAGCCAATGAGGATGGGGCTCTTGTTTCCATTAAATGCGAGGCAAAGACTGTTTCTGCTGTCAAGGTAGCGCAATATGTGCTTAACCACCTCCCATGCAGCACACCCGTATTTGTGTATAACTTTCTGAGCACTCCCACTGCTTGTCTGATGTTGAGACGTGTACTGAGTTTTGTGTACATGAGGCTCCCAACTGCTTCTTGGTTTGGCATTGCATCCATAAGGCTCCTCTCTTGCATGCCATGGGAGTCTGCATCATGCTCACCTTCACTCCCGCTACCAGTGGTTTTGTGGATTTGTGCACTCCTGCCATGTTAAAACTGTTAGTGGTTTTTTTCACATACATGCTCTGCAAAGAATCTCAATTCTGCTGCTGTCGGTAATGCTTGACCTGAAGGCCAAGGTAGTAACTGATCCCTCCCATGTCTTTCATGTCAAATCTGGAACCAGGAGACTGCTCCAAATTATGGAAAAGAGGCTTGGAGTCAGAGGTAATGAGCAGATCATCAACATAGAGCAAGATAATGTCCTGGCTCGCCTCCTTCATGCGCCCATCGACTGCATGGTTAGCTTTACTGTTAAGAAAACGAAGGCCAACCAGCTCCTCATCAATATTGTGGTACCATGCTCACAGTGCTTGCTTTAGGCCATAGAGGGCCTTCACAATCTTGCACACCAAATCCTCCTTTGCTTCTACCACATGCCCCTCCGGCCGCTCTATGTACACATTTTCCTTGAGGTCACCATTCAGAAATGCACACGTCACATGCATTTGGTGCACTTCCCAGTCCATAGAAGGAGCAAGAGCAAGGATTCCTTGGGTGGATATAAATTTCGTGACAGGTGCAAAATTTTCACTGTACTCCACACCCTTCATCTGCGCATATCCTTTTGTAATCAGTTGTGCTTTGTACCTGAGCACAATACCATCCGCACTAGGCTTAAGCTTGAAGATCCACCGACGCCCGATCACTCGACTGCTACATGGAGTTTCCTTAAGGGTCCAGGTGCCATTCTTCATGATCGCACCATACTCCTCATCTGCAGCAGCATGCTATTCCACCACCTCGACACTGCACATGGCCTAAAAAAACGTCTTTGGGTCATCGGTGGCGGTGAGGAAGACAAGCACAAGGTGAGAGAACTCCGCTGTTGTTGGAGCGGTGCAGTGGTTCAGCCGCTCCCCTTGATGTGTTTTCTCCTTTGCAAGTCTCTCGGAACACCGTACCTGCTCCCCACTGTCCTTCGTACCTTTTTGACACATGCAGACCTATGGGGCAGCTATTCTGAGATGATTTTCTGCTCCTCCTCATTTGATTCAGCTAGTGACTCCTCCTTCTTGGCTCCCTCCACATCCTTGTTGTTGCCGCTATCACCGCCATATTCTGCACCACCCTCTTCTATATCTGGTTTTTCTCCCACCTCTAGCACAAGTGTCAGATCAAGTGGAAGTCCAAGCATAGGGCTTCAAGGCCAGCCCTTCACTTCCTCTTGAAAGAACACATCATGACTGCAAATGATCCTGCATGAAATGAGGTTGTAAAGGTGGTATCCCATGGTGTCTTCGCTGAGGAAGGGCACCTTCACCGACTTTGCCTTAAGCTTGTTACGGCTGCTGGCATGCACGTGCACAAATGCGATGCACCCAAAAACTTTTAGGTGCATCAATGTTGGCTTAATTTCTTTCTATGCCTCCTCTGCTGTCATCAGCGGCACATTGCGTGTATTGATCCAGTATTTTAGTTGCACGACAGTGTTGACCGCTTCCACCCAAAAGGTTCACAAAAGCTCCGCATCTCGGAGCATGCTATGAACACGCTCCATGAGTGTGCGGTTCACGCATTCAGACACGTCATGCAGCTGAGGACTTCTAGGTGGAGTGACCTCGTGTCAGATTATGTGACGCTTGAGGTAATTGCAGAAGTCATTGGAGAGGTCCTCTCCTCCACCGTTGGTGCAAATCACCTTCAACCCCTTTCCAATCTCAGTTTGTGCAGCAAAAATCCACACCTTGAAAGCATCAAACCACTCGTCTTTCCAAGCCAAGAAAGACACCCACGTCTTCCTTGACTTGTCATTAATGAATGTGACAAAGTACAAGTTATTGGACAAGGACTATGATACAATGAGACTGCACAGATCAGAGTGGACGAGTGAGAGAAGCTCAGCGGACCGTTTCATCATTTAAAAGAGATCAGGCTTGCTTCCCTTCAATGTAGCTCTCACAAGTCGCTGCACCAGGCTGCTTCACCCCCTTGAGATCCAGACCAAGTACCATGTGCTGCATGGAGATAATGGCACCAACGCCAAAGTGACCAAGCCGGCGGTGCCACAGGCTGAAATTGTGTTTTCCTTCCCTCCCTGCCAACGCTGATTTGGCTTCCTTCTCCATTGCAACATAGAGATGGTATAGACCTTCCACCTTGTCTGCTTTTGCAAGCACATGGCCTGAACTAGCAGACATGGTGCAGCCACAATTCTCAAAGCGAACCTGCACACCTTCGGAGATGAGAGAGGAAACGGAGAGGAGGTTAGCTACCAGTCCCAGAACATGAAGCACCCCCTTTACACGATGTTCCACGTGTTTTCCCTCAATGGATTCAAAAAGCAAAATATCACCATCCCTGACTACCATTTACACATGATTGTCGCCCATGTACACTCAACAAGGTTTAATGATGGTGTAGACAACAAACCACTCTCAACAAAACGTCATGTGTCGCGTGCTACCAAGTCAATGATCCAGAAAAAAGGTGGTATGTCAGAAACGTGCACGACCCGGATGGCGGTCACAAATCCACTATCCCAATTTTCTGCATTTGCAGAAGCGTCTTACTTCTTTCTCGCTCCCACTCCAGCCATAAGGTCTGCCTTCTTCTTCTGGCATTCGCATGCCCTATGGCCTGTTTTCTTCCCTCCTCATCCATTGCTCTTGGTTGGTGCAGCACGATCCCCATGTCCAAAGTTGGTGATGAGAGTGACGTCCAGTCCGCTTCTACCTTCATCTCCCTTGCGGTGCTCCTCCTCAAACAATCAGCTCTCCTCAACATCATTCAGTGAGAGCTTGTTGCCACGCTGGTCAAGGGCAAAAATCAGAGTGTAGCTCCTAGGAAGGCTAGAGAAGATGGTTAGCATGAGTGCACATTCCATGACAGGGTCCTCAATCAAAAGGTGGTGGTCAGAGTGAGACTTCACCATGTTGATGTAGTCAATCATGGATCTGGTCTCATCCATCTTCAGAGTGTGAAAACGAAGATGCAGATGTATGTTCATGAAGATTGAATCAGAACCATAAGTGGAATGAAGAATTTTCCAAACCTCCATTTGCGTGAGGATGCCATGGACAAGGAGTTGCTACCGTTAAGTGAGGTAGAGGTAGATGGTGGCGAGGGCGTGGTCACGCTTCTCGCAGTAGGTAGGGACCTTACCAGGTGTGATAGAGGACTGATTTGGTTCCTCCTCATGCACATGGCTCGAGAGACCCTTCTCCATCAGTAATTTCTTCATGTTGTTGATCCAGTTGAAGGCAAGAAGTTCTTGCCTTCAAACTCGGCAATGTTGACACCATCCACCACAGAACCGGATGTCGCCAAGGTAGTGCAACGTTCAGCCCAAAAACGACTCTCTCACACATCAGGGTGCAAAGAATTTCTCAAAGATGTGGCATAACCTTGATCTATTTTTGATAACACTGATGGAAACTGGGGCAGACCTCAGGGGGCTGATCAGGCTGACCAACTGCTGCCTAGGCATGACCAACTGTTTGTGAGAGGGAGTTGTAGGTTGCATAAAAGGAGATCAAAGAAGAAAACTTAGGATTTCAGCAAATGTGAATGTATATATTGAATCTTGATTGATAAACTACCTGATCAAAGATAGAACAAGGTCAGTTGGCATTCTGTGGACACTAGTATCGATTCTGCATAGATATGGACATGAGTGCCATTGGGTCATGGGGGAGTGCTGGTTTTTGAGTTGTCCCTGTGTAATTCTTGTATAGCTGACTGTGAACACTCCTTAATATTCTTGCTTGTGCAGACCACTAACGTGGCAATGACCCGGTGATCTAGTTAGCTGACCCACCAGACCCCGGGTTCTCCCAAACAACTCCTGCATCTCTGGTGTGACATATCCGCAACTTGTCAGGGCAGTGGCTGCCACAT
>SZWC01008908.1:91324-103896 GCA_023375785.1 Penium margaritaceum | reverse complement strand
GGAGGAGGAGGAGAAGGAGGAGGAGGAGGAGGAGGAGGAGGAGGAGGAGGAGGCGTTTGACTGGCGCACCAGCCGGCTTTCTGCTGGCTGGTGCGGAAAGCAACCACTCACTGCTTCCCGAATCGTGTCAGGAAGAGCGAGTACCTCGGAAGGCTGGAAGGGGACTTGAGATGAGCTAATCGCTGTGGCGGCCTTGCGTTAGGTCGCTTCCTGGGCCCTTCACTTAGTAGTGAGGATCTTTCCTCAGTGGGCAGTGAGACGGCAGAAACCAGGCCTTAGAATCCTGGGAAGATCGGGAACGAGGAGGTGAAACGGATGCAGGTCTTTACAAAAGTTGCGGGACAGATCGTCAGAAAACACTGATCGCCGGATCCACGCAGCGCATAGACGTGGAGCGGACGTCGGTGGCCAGGGGAGCTCGGAAGTGCCACAGAAAGATGAGCTCTAATGCTTTCCCGATCTCGCAACCGACGCCAACATGCGGAGGGTGGAGGTGGCAGGGGCTGGCCAACTTGGTGCTGCAGGTGGCGCGTGTGATAAACACTTCAAGCTTTCGCGCAATCGCACGCTGGCGTCGTCGGTGCAACCCCATCCCGCACCGTCCGACCGACGGGCCCAGCGTCCGACCGACGGGCCCAGCGTCCGACCGACAGGCCCAGCGTCCGACGTCCCTCAGCGCGACACAACGGACAGGTGACAGGTTGCGTACACCTTCCAACACCCACAGCCGGATTCACATGGGCAAGATGGAAACCGAACGGTCAAGGGGTCCCGAGTTCGAATTCTCTCACGACCGAAATGTGGCGGGAACACAGCCTGACGGCGGTTCAGTGGTTTGTGAGGGCTGGGGGGTGAGAAAGACGGCAGGGAAAAACAATAAAGCGAGAAAAACCAGCGACCACACGGCGGCGGCTGCGGTCCGGTATACCGTTCGCCCACCGACACGGTAGGAGACCAAACTGTGAAAAGATGTAATGTTTTTCTTCTCGAACCTAGGAATTTTCAATTACGACGGCCAAACAAGATATCAACCCAGTACGATACGATGGTTGTAACAAAGAAACTGAACCAGTGAGGAGAAAAAACGATCTACGCAATAAGGACATTGCCGTTGCCGGGACTTCGTTAATCATTCAATGCCACTGGTTTGAATCAACAATCGTCACGTACTTGCTTGACATTAAGCGCATAGGTCGACAGCCTTGCACAGGGGGAAACTTGAGAGACTTCGTGATAAAGCGCGAAAAACCATTCGCACTGCAACACTTCTGACTTCCCTGACAACCAACCGAAACTAGAAAAGGTCCTACTATATTCGACGTGAACATGGACTACTTGTGTCGATTGTTTTACATCCAATCGTGCCGGCTTGAAGGAAAGGATTGACATACATGGGGGCGTAATGTTATTTTGCAAACTTACCTGGTCCAATAACCTCAACGATTGAACACTTCTGTAACTAAATTTGTTTCTAAAAGCTCTGATAGTAATCATTCTTCATCTAATTATTCGTGGCCAAATGCATCACCTGCTCCACCATGTGAACTTCCATTCGAAAAGGTTCTCATAGCTTCCACTAGTGGAAAGAACTTTCACAAAGCTTATCAAAAATCTAAGCATTCCTTTTTCATGATTTATTTCTTGACATTATTGAAACCCCCGACTTCCCGATGAAGTTTCCTGAGGCAACCACTCATGACACAGCTTGGCACACGCCCCTCGCCTCAACTGTCTAAGACTCCACGTATGCCTTGTCCTTTTTTCTTTTAAATTTTATTTCTGTGATTTAAATTGAAAAATATTCTAGAATAATAAATCTCTTGCTATTTACAAATTCCTCTAATGTCCCATCCTCCTCAATCATATTTTTCTCAAGAAATTCTACCTACTAAGTTTCACTTAGCACAACACTTGATGTTCGAGCGCAGCGGTGTTGGGGGAGCATCTAACAACTTCAATCCTAAAACCCTACATCTCAAACATGTCTTCTCTCCATCTTCGTGGTCCACAAGTTTGCAATGGCAGCGATGGAAGGTGATGCTGGTCAAGGTGGGCAAGCCAACTTGCGTGAGATTGAAGGAGTAGGAGGGTGAGGAACATGAGACATAAGGTGCATAATGCTAGTAACATCTAAAGCATCCTAAAGTGCATGTATCAACACAAGAAACTCACGAGTGCACGCAAATGACAGAATGTCCACCACGAGTGATGGTGTAGCCATTCCTTTGCACTCCCGAGTCAAAACAATCCATGGCGAGTCTCAACAAGGCCTAAAACATGCTATGTCCACTTCATGTATGGCTTGATCTAAGTGCTGGCTCTTTGTGACTCAGCGCCATGTTTCTCACTAGTATCCTGCACAAGTGTTCTCAAATGTAAAGAAGATAGGTCACAAAGTGTGACGGTCACAATAACAACAAAACAAAAACCAGCAGAATGAGCGAGGGCAGCCGAAGACGAGCTATGGTCACCTATCAAAGTTATTGGTAATATAGGGAAAACATGCCATAAACAACACTCTGAGCACTCTAGGCAACAACAATTCAATGTCTTAGACAAAACTCCACGCAAATTTTTCAAAACAAGTTGTCCCCTGAAAAAAGAGCTGTAACATCTCAAGCATGATATACGATATACATACACACTTTGGTGAGGCATTAAATCAGACTGTAGCAGGAGGGTCGGATCGGCCCTCCCTCCTCGCTGAAGCGAGGGGTGGTTGTGCACCACCCCTCGCGTCAGCCAGGGCTGGCCGGCGGCCAACACTTCACTGACCGTCGGCTAGCTCGCTGCCGGCCGGCTGGACGGCCGGCGGCCGGCCAAGCGACCGGCCGGCCACCGAGCGGCCAGCCGCCAGCCGCCGATCGCGGCCTCAGCCCGATCGGCGGCTGAGGGGCCACGAGGGCCTCGAAGGCGAGGCCTCGTGGCCTCGTGCCCTCGCCCACCCTCGCCCTCCTTGAAAACGAGCAAGAGAGGACGAGGGATAGGGGGAGCGAGGGTGAGGTCGAAATAGCTGGCGCAAAATCGCCAACGTGCCTTGTACGCGACGATTTTGCGCCAGAACGACAGAACATAAATCAAATTTCGTTTACGACGAACTTCGACATAAAACAAATGAAATAACTCGTGCGAACACACGAGTTCGAGGTAAAAACCCCCGGTTTGGGTCCCAAAACCAGGGGTTTTGGTTAAAAACGGAAATGGGCCTCCGGAGACTCGAAACATTCGAGTCTGCCTGCTCTGGGTCGTTGATGACGATTGCCCCTCAGTCTTGCGAAGGGGGTAAACCCCTGACGCGGACTGAGAACGCCATTCTGCGAACTCCGACGACGACTTCAGAGCAGGAGATGGAGACTCGACCCGTTACAGTGGTTCTCAGAGCCAGACGACCCTCGCGACCAAGGGTTCGACGGAAACGGCGGCTACGACATAGATAAAACGCCGCCGGCAGCTGCAAGCAGCAGCGGAAACGCCAGAAGGGACTACGACATCTACACTTCACGGATTGAAGCGCCGTAAAGTGTGTTAGAGAGCTTGAAAAAAGATCTACTTGGTGGAGACTCTTTCTTCCAGCCTCTCTTGACTTCCAGAGGGCTAGGAAGATTTTTGTGGGGCGGGGTGGGGAGTCCCAAACCTCAAAAACCACAAAATCCTCTCCATTTTCAAGGCTCCTTCAAAACCCCTTGATCCAAAAATTGGGACAGCGCCCCTCCCCAAGCTTAGGGACTCTCACGGCCTGAGAGCACCCTAAAAAGGAGGGCGACACCTTGGGGACTTTTGGCGGCTCCCCCAACGCCGCCGGCTCAAGGAGGACGCCGCCAAGGGACACGAGACGTGACAAGAAGACACAAGAAGAGACCAAGGAAGAACAGAAGACAAGAAGACAAGAAGACAAGAAGAAAAGTAGTCTTTTTGTTCTTGAGCTTGTACTCGCTTGTCTTCTTGCTCTTTGTCTTAGTTTTGTGAGCGGTACTCACACTTCTTGTTACTCCCTTGTATTGTGATTTTCTGTTTTCCTAGATCCTAGTTGCTACCAAGTGCCGTGAGTCACGGCCTAGGAGGACTAGTTTCTAAACCCACGACCTTGTGCCGACGTGGCGGCCTAGGAAAATAGAAATTTAAATTGAAATTGCCTCACCGATCGTGAGAGCAACNCGCGAGACGTGACAAGAAGACGCAAGAAGAGACCAAGGAAGACCAGAAGACAAGAAGACAAGAAGACAAGAAGAAAAGTAGTCTTTTTGTTCTTGACCTTGTACTTGCTTGTCTTCTTGCTCTTTGTCTTAGTTTTGTGAGCGGTACTCACACTTCTTGTTACTCCCTTGTATTGTGATTTTCTGTTTTCCTAGATCCTAGTTGCTACCAAGTGCCGTGAGTCACGGCCTAGGAGGACTAGTTTCTAAACCCACGACCTTGTGCCGACGTGGCGGCCTAGGAAAATAGAAATTTAAATTGAAATTGCCTCACTGATCGTGAGAGCAACATCTTAGGAGGCGATTCCTCCTCGTTGTGGGGTGATCCTCAGAACGTCCTTCATGTGCTGGTTGCACGAGCGACGAGATGGCAAGTGCCGGACCGTCTAAAGCCAACAAGGGCAAGGTGGTGACGTTCTCACCACACGTCCTTGGCGGACTCCAAGTTTTGGGAGCCGCCGCCGCGAGCATGGTTGCCAACCCAAAGGCAACCGTACCGCCTAAGGCAACCGTGCCGCCTAAGGCAACCGTACCGCCGAAGGCAACCGTACCGCCTAAGGCAACCGACGCCAACCTCGGCGATACCAAGAAGCGTGCGGAGGCCGCAAAGGTGCTCGACGAGCACGTCGACGCGCACATGGGTGACCCCTATGCGACGGATGACGCGATGGAGGAGGATCCTCCGGAGAAGGACCCCAACGAAGAGCACGACGCCGACGATGGCGAAGGCAATGAGGATCGCGACCATCGCCATCGTCGTGCGGCGAACTCGAGCTGATTGCTCGAGAAGGAAAAGGCGCCCGCCGCATTGCCAAAAGCTTTCCACGGCAGCGAGACTGCCGAGAGCAGCAAGGGTGCTGAAAGCAGTCACACGGAAATTTCCCGCGAGAACGAGCCGGACGACGACACCGCAAAAGCAATTCGCGATGGCCGCCGTAGGCTTGCGTAGTTTGCTGCTGAGGCGGCAAGCTGACTAAGATCACCACCGACGGTGGAGATACGACACCACTCGGAGGAATGGGGGCGGATCCCCCTTCATACGATGTGGCCGCGATGGGGCAGGGAAACACCCACTCGAGCGTCGTCACTGACGATAGTCTCCTCCAAAAAGTGGGACTCCTTGGAGGAGTGTACGCGAACCGTACCCTCTTGCAGTGGGTAAGGGCGCACAGACAAAGCGAGGCCCTCGAGGCTATCGTTGATGCTCTGACGACATCAGAGCTCAAGTTCGCGTTCGCCAACCTGTTGGCCCACGTCGGGCAGAGCATCACGGACCTTGACCGTGATCGCCAGCTGCAACGCCTGGCCGCCCATGAGGCAAGCCGCCGATGCAACGACCTTGACAAGGCGTTGCAGAGCGTGACCCAGGTGCGGATGCAGCAACAAGCGCAGCGAGCCGCAGCTGCGGATGCCACTGCCGGTGGCAGCGACGACTTGCCTACCTCGACGACTTCGGGGTCGGTCATGAACACGTCCTTCCTCCATAGTGTGGAGATCTTCCGGAAGGGCGTGAAGCTGACCGACTGGCTGAACCGCATGGAGCACGTTCTACGTGTCCACAAGGCTCCACTCNCCATGAGGCAAGCCGCCGATGCAACGACCTCGACAAGGCGTTGCAGAGCGTGACCCAGGTGCGGATGCAGCAACAAGCGCAGCGAGCCGCAGCTGCGGATGCCACTGCCGGTGGCAGCGACGACTTGCCTACCTCGACGACTTCGGGGTCGGTCATGAACACGTCCTTCCTCCATAGTGTGGAGATCTTCCGGAAGGGCGTGAAGCTGACCGACTGGCTGAACCGCATGGAACACGTTCTACGTGTCCACAAGGCTCCACTCAACCAGTGGGGCGACCTTGCCATGACGCGGCTTGAAGACAAACTCTTCAAGTACATGGTCAAGGAGTGGACTGCGCAGCAGCCGCACCTCGAGTGGCAACCCATGCCATGGGAGGCTTTCTGCGCAATCATGCGCAAGAAGTGCACCCAACGTGAGGAGGCGCAGTGCGCCTTCCACAAGATCAAGGACTTTAGGCAGCTGGGCAGCTCGCTCAAATCCTACTTGAGTGAGTTCACCGCACTCGTGGAGGAAGCCGAAAGCTTCACCGAGGGCGATGGGACTCAGACGTTCAAGTACCCGGAGTACATGCTGCTAGAGTACTTGCGTGATGGTCTCGCAAGCGAGAAGCTGAAGGACAAGACCACCACGATAGCCACTGGCCAAGCTTGGACAAGCTGGAGGGCGTTGCGCGACTACATGAGCGAAGTGTATTCAGCGAACCCGAAACACTACTCTGATGCACGGCCGAACGTGCGTGCACATCAGGGGCGCGACATGCGCGTGGACGCTACAGGGGCTGGTGGGTCAGCCGGACAGCGAGGCGGGGCCAAGGGCAAGCAGCCTACAAACCCTCCAGCCAAGAAGGCTCGTGGACACAAGGGTCCCAACAACAAGCGCAGCCGCGAAGTGACGAGCTGCAGGCGGTGCGTGAGCGTCGCAACGCAGCCTTCCGCGAAGGGCTCTGCCACAACTGCATGCAGCTGGGCCACTTTAGGGCTCAGTGCCCTGAGGCTGCTGGTGGTGGTCAAGAGGTCGTGGCGCTAGCTGTAGCAGCAGCACCTCGTGGGGATGGTGCAAGAGGAGGCCGCGGACAAGGCCGTGGACAGGGTCGTGGTCATGGCAATGGGCCCGGCCGTGGTGACGGACAGGGCCGTAGGACGGGTTTTCCCCACCCCTGAGTGACGTCAGTGGGGACCACTCAGGGGTAAAACTCGATCACGAGTATGAGTTCATGTTTTCAGACGAGGATGTTAAACAATTTGAGTTTTTGACGAGGTCAAATTTCTCTGTTGTTTTCTCCCCTCTCATTGAACCTCATTCTGCACTTGCTGATTGACATTGCCCACTAAATCTTGCATCACCAGACGAGATGCATTACCGAACCTGCTTAGTGGTGGCGAAACCAACCACTGTGCAAGAGTTGTGTAACACAGTGATTGAAGCAAACGCCCTCAAAGCAATGAGCTCAATCACATTTAGAGAACCTTTAGTCGACGATTTCGACCCAGTGAAATTTAAATACTGGAAGGTGCTAGCCGAATTCACACGTGCCCACAAGATGTGGACTCGAGTGGGTGAATCATAGGAGTTGCGACGCCCATCGTACAGATTCCGTGTTTATCACAAACTCGGCTTACCGTCATCGAGTCTGTTCACTCAAAAGAGTGGAGGCAACATGACGATACAGTTCAAAGGACACCTAGTTGGTGCTCCCGTGAACATACTTGCTGACACTTGAGGGGACGACTCTTTTGTTAGCTTTGGCTTTACCCGTCAGGTTGGCCTGAAGAACGAACCATCGAATGGCGCAGTTGTTGTCCGTGACAACCGTACGGTACCCGTGATCGGTACCTGTAAAGCGAAGATTTGTATTCAAGGGTACACACAGAGTGTCACATTGAAGGTAATCAACCTTTTTGACCCGTTTGACGTGATGCTAGGCGATCCGTGGCTCCGTGAAAACAAGGCTCTAATGTGCTTTGAATCAGAGCGTTTGATCCTCCGAAAAGGAAAACGCCGCTTTACATTGATTCCGAGTACGGAATTATCACCGACCCGACTCAAAGTCCATGCCAGCTTGTCTGCAATGCAGGTCAAGAGACGTATTCGACAAGGTTGTCGATACTTCTTGGCTCAGCTGCAGAAAGTGGAGGACGACGTGACGGAAGACACGCCACAAGAGATCAGATCTCTATTGGCGGAGTTCTCGGATGTATTCCAAGACCCACCGACTTGGATTCCACCAGAAATACACATGGGCCACACGATTCTGATGCAACCGGAGGCGACTCCTCCGTTCAGATCCATGTATCGCCTTAGCCCAGCAGAAAGGCGAGAGTCCGAATGCCAAATCAAATAGTACCTTGGAAAAGGGTGGATCGAGCCCAGTAGCTCACCGTACGGTGCGCCGATCCTTTTTGTGAACAAGAAGGACAGTGGTTTACGCATGTACGTGGATTATCGGGCGTTGAACAAGCTAACGGTGAAAAATCGATTCCCCTTACCGCGGATTGAGGACATTTTTGATCAACTCCAAGGCGCAAAAGTATTTTCGTCCTTGGATTTGTCTCAAGGGTACCATCAAATCCGCATCACGGAAAATGATGTGCCCAAAACCGCTTTTCGAACGCACATGGGACACTATCAGTTCCGAGTGTTATGCTTCGGGCTTACAAATGCCCCAACAACCTTCCAAGGAGAAATGAACTGAACGGTCACCAAGCAACTCAGACAGTTTGTCTTGGTTTACCTGGATGACATCCACGTTTTCTCCAAATTAATGGAAGAGCACATAGAACATCTGCGCGAAGTTCTCGTAATCCTTCAGGAACAGAAGTTCTATGCGAAAGTGAGCAAAGTTTGCACAAGATGAGCTCGAATACCTTGGACACATCGTCGGCAAGGACGGCATCCGTGTCGATCCACGAAAAGTCCAAGCCGTTATGGACTAGCCACGCCTTCAAAATGTTGGGCAGATTCGGTCCTTCCTCGGCCTTGCAAACTACTTTCGACGGTTTATACAAGGGTATTCGACCATGGTAGCACCGCTAACTAGGCTCACGCGAAAAGACGTGCATTGGGAATGTACATCTGATTGCAAGAACCCCTTTCTCAAGGTCAAAGAGCTTCTCTCCACGGCGCCCGTCCTAGCTCTTCCGGATCCATCGCAACCGTGGGAGGTTCGATGTGATGTTTCGGTAGTAGGACTTGGAGCCGTCCTCATGCACAACGGTCACCCAATTGCGTATGAAAGCCGGAAGCTCATCCCCGCGGAAACGCGGTACACGACTGGGGATCAAGAGCTCCTTGCGGTAGTACACGCTTTCAAGATGTGGCATTGCTACCTCGAGGGTGCTGAAGGGGGTGTGACGGTCGTGACCGACCATAATCCATTGGTGTTTTTCCAAACGCAACCGAACCTGTCAAGATGACAGGCGCGTTGGAGCGAATACCTGAGTTGATTCTCGTTCACTTGGGAATATCGGCCAGGACGCATCAATGTGGCCGATCCACGAAGCCGACAGCCTGTGGAAATAAAAGCAACCACCGAGGTCAGTGGGTGTTTTATGGCCATTGCAACAGCAACCGTACAACCACTAGATCCCCCTGCACCTCTGCGACAACCACCACGAGAGATTATCCATTACAACGGTTTTGTAAACAGAATCCGGATGGGATACTATGTGGATTCTTGGTTTCAAGACTCTCAAAATCTGGACAAGTACGGCTTGGTGGAGGCCGTAGGAATCTTCTGGCACGGAGAACAAGTTGTTGTGCCAAACTCGGGAGACCTTCGAGGAAAGGTTATCTCCCAGTTCCACGACCCGCCGGTTGCAGGTCAAGTGGGACCCCGAAAGACCGGACAGACACTCTCGGACCACTATTGGTGGCCAGGGTGGAGTGTCGATGTCCGTAAGTATTGCATGACATGCAACCCATGTCTTCGGAATAAGGATAGTAACAAGAAGCCTGCGGGACTCCTCCAGCAGCTTCCCATTCCTGGGACTCCATGGGAGTACGTCAGCATGGACTTCATTACTGGTCTTCCGGACACGGCCCGTGGCCACGATGCAATACTAGTGGTTGTGGATCTTTTGACGAAGATGACACATTTCATTCCTTCAACCACTCACGTGAACGCAGAGGAGACCGCTCGTCTCTTCTTTGAGGGTGTGGTAAAGTACCACGGCTTGCCATTGCGCATTATCTCCGATTGAGATCGAAAATTTGCTAGTAAGTTCTGGCAAAAGATGCACGAGTACTTCGGCAGTGAGTCGCAAATGTCGACAGCATTTCACCCTCAAACTGACGGACAAACAGAGCGCATGAATCGCACTCTAGAGTAGATGCTCCGCATGTACGTGGACCCTGCCATGCATGATTGGGACGAATTCCTAGCACCGCAGAGTTTGCGGTGAACAACTCGGTGAACGAGTCCACACAGTTCACACCGTTCGAGTTGAATAGTGGTCGGGATCCAGTGGTACCCTCTTCATTGGTGAAGAGTGGAAGTACAGGAGGGCAGGTTTCTTCCGCTCAAGCCTTTGCCGAGCGCATCGACTCCTTGTTACAAGAGGCGAAGGGTCACCTTCAAGCAGCTCGGCTGCGACAAAAGGCATATGCCGACAAAGGTCGCCGGGAGGTCTCGTTTGACATCGGTGACAAAGTACTGCTTACCACTAAAAAGCTTCGGCTGAAGTCGCCAGGGGCAAAAAAACTTCTACCGAAGTGGATTGGGCCGTTTCCCATTGTGGCACGCATCGGGCCAGTGGCATACCGATTGCTACTTCCGCCGAGTATGAAGATACATGACGTGTTTCATGTGAGCCTGCTGGCTCCATACACGGCAGAAGGAACCGTTTAGCCACCGCCAGCAGTCCTGGCTGCCGACGGCCAATACAAGGTCCTTCGCCTACTCCAGCACCGAGAGCGTACTCTTCAGTCGCGCGTTTTTAGGGAGTACCTCGTTCATTGGGCCGGTTGTGGACCTGAACATAATTCATGGGAGCCCAAATCTCGGTTGCCCACAGGGGTGGTCAACGAGTACTGGAGCCAGCTTGCAGCTCGCACAGATCGACGCGTGGCAGGAGGTACCACCTGAACGCGGAGAAACTGAACAACATTCCCATAGGGCAGCATTCATGGACAGCGACCACAGGAGGTTGGGGACGCCCAACATGGTTGTCGTGCGGACGCTCCAGCCTAAAGGGGGGAGGCCGCTAGTCGTGCTGACCTACAACCTGCAGCTTAGGTCTAAGTACCATGCACGTGTTCATGTTTAGCTGGTGATTGAAATTATTAATTTTCTTTCACAATGTTGATGACTCACTGACTGACAATCCTACTTGTTGTTCATGAACCGGGACGGTTCATAATAAGTGGGGAGGAATGTAACGGGAGGGCCGGTTTGGCCCTCCCTCCTCGCTGAAGCGAGGGGTGGTTGCGCACCACCCCTTGCGTAAGCGAGGGCTGGCCGGCGGCCAGCACTTCGCTGGCCGTCGGCCAGCTCGCTGCCGGCCGGTTGGACGGCCGGCGGCCAGCCAAGCGACCGGCCGGCCACCGGGCGGCCAGCCGCCAGCCGCCGATCGCGGCCTCAGCCCAATCGGCGGCTGAGAGGCCACGAGGGCCTCGAGGGTGAGGCCTCCTGGCCTCGTGCCCTTGCCCCCCCTCGCCCTCCTTGAAAACGAGCAAGAGAGGAAGAGGGATAGGGGGAGCGAGGGTGAGGTCGAAATAGCTGGCGCGAAATCGCCAGCGTGCCTCGCACGCGACGATTTCGCGCCAGAACGACAAAACATAAATCGAAGTTCATTTAGGACGAACTTCGACATAAAACAAACAAAATATCTCGTGCGAATACACGAGTTCGAGGTAAAAACCCCCGGTTTGGGTCCCAAAACGAGGGGTTTTGGTTTAAAACGGAAATGGGCCTCCGGAGACTCGAAATATTTGAGTCTCCCTGCTCTGGGTCGTTGATGACGATTGCCCCTCAGTCTTGCGAAGGGGGTAAACCCCTGACGCGGACTGAGAACGCCATTCTGCGAACTCCGACGACGACTTCAGAGCAGGAGCTGGAGACTCGACCCGTTACACGGACGCTACATGTACAAAAGAATGCAAACATGGCCAATGGTCAATTCACCAAGAAATTTATAGCAACCATGAATGGGGTAACCTATTCCCTAAAAATCTCCATACGTGTGAAACCAGCAAAACAAAGGTAATTAGGCAGAACCCAATGGCTGGTTGATTTGCCGAGTCGATCAATGGGTCGTCGCCTCGTGGATGCCAACTGAGTCGTTGCCACGAATTTGCGCGAGCATGACAATGGCCAAGTGGTCATAGTGAATTGTACACAAGCTTGATGGGGATGATGCAAAAACAACACTCCCCAATGACTTGATGGTTTGCATGGTCGTACATTTGCAGAATAGACATGATTGTGTAATAGAATATTCAATGGCACAAACTCTCTAGTCCGAATCACCACCTTACACGTGGCATATCCCAGCAGGTAGTCACTCCGATTGTTTTCCACACACCAACAACTTCCTCATGATGCTAGCTAGCAATATGTCCGTGCCCACCCAGGAGATTAATATCTCCTGTTGTAGAATGTCATGCACAAAATTTTGCTCAACAATGCAATTACTTTACTCCTACATGGAACACAAAGGATTTTTTTATGGTGATGAGGGAACTCCGATGGTCAAATAATATAACAATACTCAACAAAAGCTGCCGAAGCTTGTGGAACAAGCAATACAACGAGAGAGTTTTAGCAAAGTCTGACACCAACATAATATAGTCTTCCTCTATTGAGATG
>SZWC01008908.1:46575-62721 GCA_023375785.1 Penium margaritaceum | reverse complement strand
TCCCCCCCACCCTATCGCCAGGGGACAGGGATCCAAGGTACTATGTAAGACGAAGCAGCCCACCAAGTGCATGATCAGTGGTGCAGTCTCTACATGGAAGAGAAGACTCTTCCTATAAAATACGCTCACAAACTTGACCCCCCAATATCGGAGGTCCAAGGCTCCACACATGAGACGAAACGGAGCATTTGGGCGATACACCGTGAGAAAAAAGAAAAAAAGGAAGGATCAATGGACCATGCCACAACAAGGCCCCAGCTGCTATAGCGTCTCTTCTGATACGCGAGCGCAACAAAGGCTCCCACGCACACGTGCATACTTACATGGAACTCAGACAGGCCCTTGTTGCTGAGATGGCCTCCTTCCATGCGCTTCACTGCCACCATCGTGCCGTCGTCCAGCTTGCCCTGCGCCATTTCGCACACGTGTGTGTGATTGGGTGCCGAGTGCATGCCATTGTCGATAGCTGATAACACGCAGCGCGCGTGCAGGCCGTGATGAGCTTGCAGAGAAAGAGCGAGGGGACAAGTGAAATCCAAGTGGGATCTACGTTGGTAGACATTTAGCAACAATAGCTGTCCGGGGGTGGGGTCATCCGGCCTCCGGACATTCCTGTGGATTTTGGTTGGGATGCATCCAACCAAAATCCACAGGAATCTGGCAATCTTGCATCATGCATGCATACTACATGTCCCGACGAAACAGCGTGCAGATCCCCACACCACACTGCGACCGAGACCCACCCCCCTCCCACCCACCCAACCATCCGCGCAGTCACCCACACCAACGCCGCTCCGCCACTCACCTTGTACACGGTGCCAAACCCTCCCTTCCCAACGACGTGGTCGGGGGAGAAGAAGTTGGTGGCCATCTGGATCACCTCCAGCCGCACCAGCATGTGGTCGCTGTCGCCGCCAATGCCTCCCGATCCCGCGCCCGGCCACGATGGCGGCGGGCTCGCTTTGAGGTCCATGGGCGACACTCCTCTGCCCGAACCCTCGTTGCTATGCCCTCCGACGCCCGCCCTGCCATGCAGCACACGGGAGAGAGCTAGATTTGAAACAAAGCACCAGCCACCACAACCTACACCAGCCACCACAACCTACACCAGCCACCACAACCTACACCAGCCACCACAACCTACACCAGCCACCACAACCTACACCAGCCACCACAACCTACACCAGGCAGCAAGTTGGGAACGATCACCATTTTCGAGCAGCTCCGGGGACACACCGGACAGGCAAGCCACAGCAGCAACAGCAGGAAGAAAATCAGCTGAGGCAGCAGTTTCAAGTTCAGCTTCCTAGTCACCAACCCCATCTCCCCTCCAAAACCCCCTCCCCCTCCGTGACACAACATAACTCCTTTTCTGTGCGCTAGCTCAGACAGAACAGAACACAACTCAACCTCAGCAGAGTACCTTTGCTCTGTCCTGCCTCCACCCACACCCGTGGAGGCTGAACCTGGACGTGCCGCGCGCCGCCTCCTCCGCACGTACACAGCCACCACCAGACACAGCGCCAGCAGCAGCACGGCGGAGACGGCCACAGGCACCGCCACGGCCGCCACGGGGAACGAGTTGCTGGTGGACGGAGGGGCGGCGTCACTCGAGCTCGGACCCGTGCTCGCTGGGGCCTCGCTGCCGCCGCCGCTGCTACTGTTGGCTGGGGTTGCAGGAGAGCTGGGCAGAGGAGGAGGAAGGGAGTTAGGGGGAGAGGTGTGAGGGCTGGGTGGAGGGACGGGAAGGGACGGAGGGGGGGCCTTGACAGGAGGGCTCCCTCCCGGAGAGGTGAAGCTGTTGCCGGTGGTCACGACCGCCACGCCCTTTCGGAACTTGGGGAGCTGCCCGGTGAGGTTGTTGGCGGCCACGTTCACCGCCTTGAGGTGCGGCAGCACAGCCAGCTGTCGCGGCAGCGAACCGGTGAGGCGGTTGCTTTGGAGCTGCAGCACCTGGAGCTCCGACAGCCAGCCGAGGGTGGCAGCCACAGTGCCATTCAGCCCCAGGCCAGGCAGGGACAGGGAGACCACGCGGCCCTCCCTGCCGCCCCCGCCNCCGGTGAGGTTGTTGGCGGCCACGTTCACCGCCTTGAGGTGCGGCAGCACAGCCAGCTGTCGCGGCAGCGAACCGGTGAGGCGGTTGCTTTGGAGCTGCAGCACCTGGAGCTCCGACAGCCAGCCGAGGGTGGCAGCCACAGTGCCATTCAGCCCCAGGCCAGGCAGGGACAGGGAGACAACACGACCCTCCCTGCCGCCGCCGCCGCCGCCACCCCCAGAGCACGTCACGCCGAGCCACGCACCCTGCTGCTGAGCCCCTGCGGCCGCTGCAACGTCCGCCGCCCTGCTGCTGCAGGGGCCGGGGCCAAGCCACGAGTTGACGAGCACGTCGGGGTACTGAACACCGGCCAGAAAGCCCAGAAGGGCCTCGGTGTCCGCCGCGCACCGCTTCCCCGGGACGGTCGAACAGAGGCCGTTGCCCGCGTAGCTCGCCGCCGGATACTTGCGCATGAACGCAGGCAGCGGGCCCGACAGCCGATTGGCCGAAAGCTCCAGCTCGGCGAGACCCGGCGCGGTGCCAAGAGCAGCGGGGATGGGGCCCACGAGCTGGTTCCAGGAGAGGAGGACGGAGCGGAGGAGGGAGAACGGGCCACCGAGGGAAGGAGGGATGACGCCAGAGAGGCTGTTTCCATGGAGCCAGATCTCCGACAGCTGCGGGACAGCCGCCAGGCTAGCAGGCAGCGGGCCCGACAGCTTGTTGTTGTTCAGGCGTATGGACACGAGCGCCGCATGCTGCGAACCAAACAGGCCCTCGGCTATCGGGCCCTCCAGGGCATTCATGGCGAGGCTGACGTTGGTCAGTTCCAGAAGGTTCTTCAGGAGATTAGGCAGGCGGCCCGACAGGGAGCAGTTGGTGAGGTCAAGCACCTCCAGAGAGGGCGGCAGCGGCGAAAGCATCTTCTCCACGGCAGATTGGCCCGATCGTCCCACACCGAGGGGGTTGCTCAGAAGAAAGAGCTTCCGAAGCTGAAGAAGCTGACGAAACAGTCCCTTGGGGAGCGTCGTGAACGCATTGTTGTCCAAACCAAGCTGCTGCAAACGGGTGAGGGATCCCAGGGCCTCCGGAACCGTGCCACGGAATCCATTTCCTCCGAGAAAGAGGGACTCGAGTCCGGTCAGGCCAGCCAAGGCAGTTTCTGGGAGGCTTCCTCCCAGCGCTAGGTTCGTGAGCATGAGCCCATTCACCGTGTGCTCGAGGGAAGACGGGTCAAAAGCACAGCTGACATGCGGCCATTCGTCGAGGCAAGGGTCTCCCCCGTTCCCTCCTCCGCCTGCTGCTGCCGTTGCAGTTGCAGCAGGCGGCCAGTCCAGCGCAGCAGGGTTCTCCACCGCTTCCTTAAACGCCAGAAGAGCAGCAGCCTGCGCTGGGGGAGTTGCCGCTCCCACTCCCACAACCCCCACCCGCTCTGCCCAGCGGACAGGGAACAGAGGGGACCGAGGGAAGAGGCATGACAGACAGAGTGCAAGCGCGAGGGAGTGAACCAGGGCCGTGCCCCGTTGGAGCACCCCAGCCCGCCGCCGACACGGCCCAACCACACCTGCTGCCCTGCCCACCACAGAGACTGCCTGCCGTCCCCCAACCCCTGCACGGGCCACCAACCGTCGCCTCACAACCGCGACGTGCTCCCCCTCCCGGGGCCGCTTGGCTGAGCCGAGCCTTTGTCCCTGTGGCCGTCCTTGGTCGACCAACCGGCCCTGTCTCGGTCCCTCCCCCCAGCTGTCAGGCTGTCTGCCTCCGTCCAGCAGGCAGGCTGCTGTGCGCAGTCTGCTGCACCCTGCTGCAGTGCACAGTGCTTGTGCCTCACCATCATGCAACGTACTGCTGCCGCAGCCACACCCTGCCGCCGCTGCTGCTTCTGCTCTTACTGCTGATGCTGTCTGAGACGGGTCTGCCGGGAGGCACCTGCAGTCAAAGCAGCTGCTGGCTTCACATAGCCGACTGCGTCTGCTGCAGCCTCCTCTGCCGCCAAGTCCACTGCCGCCACTCCTACCACACGCGCCACAGCCGCAACCACCACCGCTGTCGCAAGAGCAGCAGTTGCTGCTGCTGCTGCTGCTGCTGCTGCTGCTAGCGCTCATATGGCTGATGCTTCTGTGGCTGCTGGTGATGCTGTTGCTTTCATGGCCAGCAGTGGCAGCAGCAGCAGCGGAACAGCCGCAGCCGCCACACCCGGTGGACCTCCCGCGGGCATCCTCGCCCGCAGCCAGCCCGCCGCCCCGTAGTGCACCACGACGGGCCTGGCCATGCCGTCCCCAGACCTCCATGCTTTAGAGCCACACCTCTGTCCTCTGCGCAAGACGACGCTACGGCACCCTTGAAAAAGCGGTGGTTCTAAAAAGCTCACTCAAGCCTTCCCACCCTCTTCCCAGCCTTCCCTGTCCTTTCTCGATCTTCTCCACAGAACGCCCTCGTCACCCTCGCGCCCGATTCCCAACTCGTCGAATCGTCTCCCCCCGTCTCTTCTTCCCGCCAGGAACGGTCAGCAGGCGCGTGGCAAGCAGGCCAAAGTGCCGCGCCGTATCCCCGCATTCCTCCGCGGTCGAAAGATGCCACTCGGCATTTCGGCCAGCACCGCCATCCACAACCTGCTTGCTACCCTGAGGGGCAGCCTTCACGCCGCTTTGCACCACGCCCGCCCGCCAGCCTCATCACCCGGCCTCGAACACAGCGCGTGTGAACCAGGGGTGAAACAGCGGCTGTTAGGTGCAGGTGCTGGCGCCGTCAATGTCCTCGGCGGTGGCTTTTCGCACGCCGAGGACACTGCCGAGACTTACCTGCCGTCCCAGCTGTCCAGCGTTGGTTAGGGCAATCGGGGGTAGCAAGTGTTCGAAAGAGACGCAACTTCGCAGAGGCAGACCTCGTACTCCGCACTCGGAACGAATGCAGACGACGAAGAGTCCAGCCTACGCTAGCGGGATGCGGTGATTCTTCGTCGTCATCCGTCGCCGCTTCCTCAACCCGCTACGTGGAATTCGCCTCCCTCCGCGCCATTGAACATGACGGGCTAGATGATGCGAAGCTGCGGCTGCCGGCGCCAGAGGCGATCCGTGATGATGGAATGGAAACTGGAAGATACGCGAGTGTCCTATGGGTACCCAAGTGTAATACGACATGCCCTTATCATGTGAAATAAAACAAAACACTCGGACCCTGTACTAATCGTTAGACGGAGATCTCATTCGACGACAACCCCCCAACGATTTGCAGCAAACCACCGAAAAACACATCGCTTGTTACTCTGTATAATGAGGTTGAGTAACCGAAAATAGTCTCTCATGCTTCAAGGGAATGAGGATCCTGAAGTATCCAAAAAATCACGCACTAGATTAATCCCTACATAACATAACACCATTGCAAACCTGAATCGCCTTTTGGGTTTGAAAAAATTATTTGCCCATAATCTACGGCGACCCGGGCTATTTGACTGGAAAAGCGCTGCCGTAGAATCGGGGTGTCGTGCGGAGAGACGCGACGACTTGCAGCTGCGGAGGCGGAGGGGTTCGAAAGGCTTTCGTGCTGTCAACGACGAACATGCCGCAAAACCAAAAGCACTTTTCCAAGTTTTCCGTTGATGGGACGGCTCGAGGGCCTGACACAGCCGTGTGGTCAAAAGCGCCTTGAGAGACTGTCAGGCGCAAGGAATTGTCGTGGGCGCATGGCGGCCGTCACGGTGCGTCGGCAATTGGTCCGGCAATTGGCCCGGCGATTGGCTCTGGCCGTCGAGTCCTCTTTTATTTTTCTCAAAAACTCCCATAGTCGATCTCGTTCAAACCCCACGTCCAATAGTTAGTGCAATGTATAAGATCCATTTACCCTGATTTAGTCGAGGTTTGCATAACTTGACAGAACACATCTAAAAATAACGACAGGTTTTAGGGGCTGGTCCAAAGCTGCCAGACTTCGGTACGGCAGGGATGGCGCGGATATTGTCTTTGCCGCAGACCTTGCCGCAGACTTTCGCACGGCCGCTGCCGCAGATTCTAGTGAACAAATTCCAGGAAACGCACCCCCGACTGCCGCAGACACTGCCTTCTGCGGCAGTCAGGACCAACCCGTGATGACCGGGCTGATGCCACGTCACCTTGGTTGACGCTGGTCGGCCGAATTTCCGCGAACGTTCCAAGACCTGTAAAGTAAAACTTTAACTCATCGTTGAAAATTACAAGATTGATTCTATCGCTCCGCTCGTTTCATTGAAACAGAATTTTCAAGTTACTTTAATCATCATGCCGCATAACTCGCCTCCCTGCCGCAGAGTCATGAAAAAAATGCTCTGCGGAAGCTGCGGTAGAGCCCAAAAGCTGCTTCTGTTTTTTCCACCAGTCATATTGCAGCCCGCGTTGCCTGCCGCAGATCTTCCGTTGACTGTGGCTTTGCGGTGGCAGCTTCTTTTTTAGCGGTTGCCACATCAGCTCGCAAGAGCTTCGCAACGCCACATCAGCTCGCAAAAGAGCCTTACCGGCCGCTCCATCCCTGCCGTGCCGGAGTCCGGCAGCTTTGGACCCGCCCCTTAGGGTAAGCCCTTTCTAGCATTCCTACTCTGTAGTTTGTATAATCCCGTCGTTGTGGAAGGCCTGGGAGCTTACCACTCTCCAGGAAGAGACAGAGAAAGGAATTTTTTCGTCACCTCGAAGCATATTTCGAGCGACCAAACATCTGAGGGTTTGTTCCCTTCGAGTCGCATGGATTGTCGCGGTCGCACCCAATGCGATGGCCTGGCGAGTCGTCCGGTTCGCTCTAGTTAAATCGGACGGGTGGCAGACTAGAGGGAGTCCGACACGTCCAACCTGAGCTGTCGTCGTCCACGATCGCATAGACTTGCCGGCCTGGCGGCAAAACGGGTCCATATGCAGTCCAAACGCATAGATGCCTGGGATTGCGTGCCCCTGAAGGTCGCTCAACACGAGGTCGTTTGTAGCCCCGCTTTTGCCGATCAGCCTCCAGACTGGACACAACGCCCCCACACCGCCAAAGGATTGATGGCCAGTTGAAGGGTTCTGTTCTGACTAGAAAGATAACTCAGAACAGTACAAGGAGGAGCCAGATCGTAACACAGGCTAGTGTCCCGCGCTCAATTCATATCTGCAGGAAATACCTTAGGTACCCCGCTTTTAAGATGAGGTAGAGTCAATCACCCCGACTTGGGAAAGTTGGCACCATCCAACCTGTCTTAAAAAAGTCGGATTCCATTCGCCCCGACTTAGAAAATCAGGTTTCCATATACCCCGTCTTTCATTTCAACTTCACCATCCGTGCAACGGTACTGGCGGAAAGCTTGGCCGACTGGGCCAAAACCGCTGTACTTGAGGGTCTCCGACCCTCACGTCATTCCATTTTCCCGCCCACAGCCCAGGGGACCACGCCCGAGCCACGTGGAGCGAGACTCGCTACATCCCTCCCACCTAGGAATGAGTTGTCCTCAGCGTCAACACGTGGGATGCGAACCCTGACACTCTGATACAAGTGCAACGATACTGGCAAAAAGCTTGGCCGACTGGGCCAAAACCGCGGTACTTGAGGGTTTCCGACCCTCAAGTCATTCCGTTTTCCCACCCACAGCCAAGGGGACCACACCCAAGCCACGTGGAGCGAGACTCGCTACAATCCGCCCTGTCTGTCAAATAAATCGGCTACGACGTACGGACAACCCATGGGGTATGTCTCATATGTACAAGGTAGTATGACGCAAAATCATTATTGGATGTGGACGACCAAAATAGGACCTTTTACTTCAGGTCATTTGCCGATTCTAGTTTTGTTTTTCACAACTCTGGTCATGAAGAACAGATGCCCGTTCAAGTGGAAAACTTGTCGTACGCGACAAACGGTGAACATCGCAACGTTCAAACGACAACCCCCCCCTCACCCCTGCTTCCTCTCGGACATACAAGGACCCGTTCAACTAGATAACTACTAACATTAACTCCGCAAACCTTTTTGAGTTACCGTATTACCGCAATTATTCGGAAGTGTTTTTGCCAAGGTGTTTTTTTTCGGGATTATTCAAAGTACTGGGATCGAGTTTTGAACCGTTCTGGGAAGTGCCCTCCTGGTGTTTAAGCCCAGTTAAATTCGAAGTGTGCCGGTCGTGTCATGTCCTCTTGTGCGAGAAAAAAGTGACGCGCACATGGATGTTCGGGCGACCGACCGTCGATTTGGTCACTCGAACTGGAGCGAGCGAATCGACAGTCGCCCCGCGCGTGGCAGTCATCGACGTCCACGCGACGGCCGCGCTTGTTGGGGGCGTTTCCCTCACTCGCGTTGACCGAACTCGGTCAATGACCGTCGGTCATTCGAGCGAAGGCGGTCGAATAATCTCGCCGCCCGAATTTTCGGAACTGCCCCGCGAGGGTTTTTTTTCCCGCATTAATTCGAACCCAAAAACGAAGAAATTAACAACCGTTACAGAAGTACCCAGAAGGAGTTTTTCCGTTACTGGGAATGATTATAATTAATTACCTTCCGAATAATAGCGGTAGTACGGTAACATATCCATCCGCTCTCTTTACAGGAGATAAACCGCCACCCCGGCAGAAATAGACATGAACCGGTGTACCACGGAGTATATCGAGTCGTAGCGTCATGACGCAGGGCATATGGAGATCCAAGTGTTTAAGGCAGAGCCGACGGTGACGTAAATCTTAAAGGCGGGGCGGATGGAAACACTTTTCTGCAAGTCGTGGTATATGGCGTACGTGAATGAGAAAGGAGGGGTACCTCGCAAAGTCGCCGTTCATATCTGTCCTCTCTGCCCGTAACCTTGAGTGATTTCACATCAGTTTGAGGTGCAAGTAATTCACGGACAAAGCATCCACTGAACGGGAAATTACCCATATACCACGCGTTCGGACAGAGGTAATCTCTCGCGCCAGTAGTTTGAAAACTAAATCACTGTATACCACGCTTTACGATTTTTGAAAAAAGGAACCTCACGCTTTCCGATTTTTTATCACGGTGAACCACGGAATTCTTTTGTTACTATATGTTACAAGGGGCATCTATGACGTCATTATATACCTTGCGAACTAAGGACTTTTCATGACATCTTATTGTTGTATCTATTTGTTCATCGAAGTCAATGTTTGCTTTTCTTTTTGGAATAGGGGTGAGTATGTTAGTCGATATTCGAAGACTTTTTCCCATGTTTGACGTTATTCGACCGTCGAGCCTGGAAAACTTCCACGTGCATTGCGCGACGAAACTTTGATTCTGCGTAGGACATTACAAGTGCATGTTTGTTCAAACTTCTATGGCAATTTCTATTAAGAGGCTAGACAGAGCATATGTGTTGACGCGAACTTGAAGGGGCATATGGAGATCTGCATCGTGCACGCGTGGCTTCTGGTGATCTACTTTCAGAAACCGTGGCTTCTTGTGATCGAACTTCGGATTCCGTGGCAGATAATATTCTAAAAACGGATCACATGGCGGATAGCGTTCATAAGTGAGAGCAGCGTGGTAGATGGAAACTTTGCCGTCCAACGAAAACATCGATACTGATGCCATCGTCATCTCCACAAGTCCCCTCTTGGAAGAGAATCACTGTCGGCAATGTTTGAAGAGCAACCTAAATCGGGCAGGCCTTCCCTTTTTATCCTTGGTTGAAATAGCTCAAATTCCCATAAAATGCAAAGTGCAACTCTCATCCACCCACCTCACGAACAAAACGTAACCATCCGCCGAGCCCTCAAAACAAAAGCAACCATCCCCCCACTATGCGTGACAAAAGCAACCATCCGCCCAACCTCTGTAACAAAATTAACCAGCCACCCACCCCATTTCCCATGCTGGATCACAACATGTTTTTTGGCCCTGGCATGGGAAAACATGCAAGGGTGCATCCGACTGATCCACAGTGAATGACAAAAATCATGTCATGCATCAATGCTACATGGAATGTGGCGGGAACATGACTTTTTGTGTGTTCTAGGTTCCTCACGTATTTTTGGTGTAACATTAGCATATGCGTTATTCTATGTATGGTGTTGTCCTATCCGTTATTTTCTATACAACATTGTCATATGCGTTTTTTTTTGCGGCATTGTCCGACGCGTGATTTTGTGCACGATAATGGTATATCAGCTATTTTGTTCCAAAAAGTGAGTACATGTGACTTCTTCCCTTCATCCGTCAGCCTTGACAAAATCACTACATGAGAAGGAAATACATCGACTACCAATGACGCCTTGCATCAACATTCTACTGTTACAAGAGCATTCACTCTCTCAGGCCAAAGCGAATCATAGTAAGTATGAACAATCAAGACCTCTTGTTATGCCGGTGCAAAGCGAGGCCACAGCGCGAACTGCTCAAGCTTGGCTTGATCGCAAAGTTATAGACATTGAACCGATGACTGTAGTGCCATTGTGCCACATGGCGTGAATAAGTCCTCGCCTATGGGACGACAGATGGGATGAGTTGAGGGTTGGAGTGTTGTTGATTGATCTGCGCACTGCCTCACTGACTCACATTGTGAGCTCTCTTCTGGTGTACATGCTCGTGCGGACGACTGACTAGATGGACGCTCATGCCGACGGGGGGCTGTTCGGTGGAGTGGACGTATCGTCTTCAGGCCGAGCGTGTGGTTCTCCTCCTCCTCGTGCTTTTGATACTACACCCTCACACGACCAGTTCCATCGGCAACTCCTTTGCTATTGCATCATCATTAGTCATATTCGGCTCTCAAGAGCAATGTACTCGGCACCTGAGTTCGGGCAGCCGTAACTCCTCGCAACTATTTTTCTTGTTGATTCTGACTACACGAATGTGTTTGTAGTGTGATTACTTTGGTATGCTCCAGTTTCTAGGCAAAACGGACAATGCCCGGGGTTTGGTCTGTCTGGTGTCGGGCAGGTCTCACCTATGAAAATTCTACCAGACAGGGTAATAATAGGATGGATAAATTGACCAGATAATCCTAGTTTTCGCTATGTCCTGATGGGAGGTGTCGGGTCTAGGCAGGTTTCAAAGTTTTGAACCTCCCTGATTCCTAGCCTATCGGATGCTCAACCCTGATTGCGGTGGTCGCAGAAGTAAGACGACCTGAACGTCTGAATTTTTGTCTTACCGCCCAGGCAATTCTGGCCGTTATTTATTCGAAAAATGTCTGCCATGCTTGTTTGGGATTTACTGACGCGCGAGCCTTCACACATTCACGACGGTTCGACACAGGTCCTCTTCTGTTCTCCGTATTTCGTTGGGTTCAGCCGAAGTGAGCCTGACTCAAACATCTACAATAATATAAAAATACTGCCCTTTAAAAAACTAGACGTTTGGCCGGCGTATCGGGTAGGTCTATCACGTCAGGTCGGAGTTTGGTGCTTACGAGATTCGCCGGCGGAGTTTGCCATGCGCTATTGCTGGCCGTCACATAATTTTTTACCTATTTTCCGGAACAGTCGCTCGCCTTGTACACCTGTCCTCATCGTCGCAGAAGGTCGTGGCGACTGGTCAGGTCATCGCCTCGGACAAGTTTGCCCTAATAGGATTTTCCTGGTTGGCTGGTTTTTTCAGTAACAACCCTCAGAGAGCTGAGGTGAGGCTAGAGCTAAGAGGAGTCTTGCTCATTCTTCATTCCTAGTCAGTCATTTCTTCATTCCAATTGCTTTATGGCGCCAACTCTGGCGCGCACACTTTTGCGTAACAAACCAGAGCTCTCATACATAGACTCTAGTGCAGCAGACTAAGGGAGCAGACTAAGCAATGAGCGTAGGTTCCCGCATGCTGCATCAATAATTCTACTGTCCAAACATGTACACTAGCTAGTTCCTTTTTGGTATCAAAGTAGTAGTGCAGCAGACATAGCAACAAGTTCCTGACTACACCGGCGGACCTCCCATACACGCCAGTACCAGGGAAATGCTGCCGGATAATGTCCGGTAGCAATGACCTGCCTGGTGGCCGCGTCGGATTTTTCCCCACGGCCACTGGGCCAGGGGAAATGCTGCCGGATTTTTTCTGGCAGCTGTGACCCCCACGTTTGACGCAAGGAGGTGAGCGGCCAACACAGCGATGTCAGGCAACTTGTTGGCAACGACGCATGCGGTGACATCAACCAAAGGTGTGACCTCTACTAGGAGTTGTAGTAGTAGTAGTAGTAGTAGTAGTAGTAGTAGTAGTAGTAGTAGTAGTAGTAGTAGTAGTAGTAGTAGTAGTTGTAGTAGTAGTAGTAGTAGGAGTAGTAGTAGTAGTAGTAGTAGTAGTAGTAGTTGTAGTAGTAGTAGTAGTAGGAGTAGTAGTAGTAGTAGTAGTAGTAGTAGTGGTAGTAGTAGTAGTAGTAGTAGTAGTAGTAGTATTAGTAGTAGTAGTAGTAGTAGTAGTAGTAGNCAGCGATGTCAGGCAACTTGTTGGCAACGACGCATGCGGTGACATCAACCAAAGGTGTGACCTCTACTAGGAGTTGTAGTAGTAGTAGTAGTAGTAGTAGTAGTAGTAGTAGTAGTAGTATTAGTAGTAGTAGTAGTAGTAGTAGTAGTAGTAGTAGTAGTAGTAGTAGTAGTAGTAGTAGTAGTAGTAGCAACAGCAACAACGGTAGTAACAGTAGCGGTAGTAGTAATAGCGTAAAAAAACAGCAGAGACATAGCTGCAACAGCAGTAGTAGTGTCAGATAATCTGCAATAGCAAGAAGCAGTAGAAGATGCCCAAGAGGGAGAGGAAGGAGGCAGGAGCACCATTTGTAGCTACTGCCCCATACATACTTGGAACATGCATAGTGGGGACTTTGGACATTTGGACGAATGGCGACCTGAAGGTCCGAAGCTTTGAAACCCGGATCTCAAGATTGCCGCTCTGCGGTCTGAGCAGCGGACATGAACCTCCAAGTGAAGGAATTTTTGTATCCACCCCTCCCTCGCCCCTCTCCCCAGGATTCGATTCTGGATTCTCGAATCCCCAAATGAGACCCACCCTTGGATTTGGATTCGTGAATCCGGATCCGGATTCGTGATTCGTGAGTTGGATTCACAAATCCTTGGATTCGTGTGTAGCCGTAGTCTCAGTTAGTTGCTCATTCTTCATTCCTAGTCAGTCATTGCTTCATTCCAATTTCTTTCTGGCGCCAACTCTGGCGCGCACACTTTTGAGTAACAAACCAGAGCTCTCACACTTAGACTCCAGTGCAGCAGACTAAGGGGGCAGACTAAGCAACGAGCATAGGTTGCCGCATGCTGCATCAATAATGCTACTGTCCAAACATGTACACTAGCTAGTTCCTTTTTGGTATCAAAGCAGTAGCGCAACAGACCTAGCAATAGTAGTAATGACGTACAAGTTCCTGACTACACCGGCAAACCTCCCATACACGCCAATACCAGGGAAATGCTGCCGTATAATTTCCGCTAGCAATACCCTGCCTGGTGGCCGCGTCAGATTTTCTCCCACGGCCACTGGGCCAGGGGAATTGCTGCCGGATTTTTTCCGGCAGCTGTGACCCCCACGTTTGACGCAAGCAGGTGAGCGGTCAACACAGCGATGTCAGGCAACTTGCTGGCAACGACGCACGTGGCGACAAAAACCAAAGGTGTGAGTGACCTCCAGTAGTAGTAGTAGTAGTAGTAGTAGTAGTAGTAGTAGTAGTAGTAGTAGTAGTAGTAGTAGTAGTAGTAGCAGCAGTAGCAACAACAGTAGTAATAGTAACGGTAGTAGTAATTGTGGCAAAAACAGCAGAGACGCAGCTGCAATAACAGTAGTAGTTTCAGATGATCTGCAATAGCAAGGAGCAGTAGAAGACGTCCAAGAGGGAGAGGAAGGAGGCAGGAGCACCATTTGTAGCTACTGCCCCATCCTCGCACCTTCCTAGAAGCTGCACGAACACATACGTAAATCACATCAACCACCCACGTCCCCTACGCCCGACTGCACCGGACTGACACAGACGTTAAATACTACGCGCATAGGCTCATTTGAAATATTAGGTCACAAGCTTTCCATAGCCACCATGCTCGGCTTGTTTGGTTGTCTGTAGCCTCCAGCATTAATCATCCTGCATCGTACATCCAGATTTTGTTTTACATTTCGAGCTGAGCACAAAATTAGGTCATTTTGGCACTTTTTTGCTTTTTTTAAGCCAAGACTTCCACCACTGGATTCAGCACAGTCAGGCACACCTGTGGTCCAAATTTTGCTTGTTTTGGATAATGTAACGGGCCGTGTCTCCAGCTCCTGCTCTGAAGTCGTCGTCGGAGTTCGCAGAATGGCGTTCTCAGTCCGCGTCAGGGGTTTACCCCCTTCGCGAGACTGAGGGGCAATCGTCATCAACGACCCAGAGCAGGGAGACTCGAATATTTTGAGTCTCCGGAGGCCCATTTCCGTTTTTAACCAAACCCCTGGTTTTGGGACCCAAACCGGGGGTTTTTACCTCGAACTCGTGTGTTCGCACGAGTTATATCGTTTGTTTTACGTCGAAGTTCGTCATAAACGAACTTTGAGTTTCGTTTTGTCGTTCTGGCACAAAATCGTCGCGTGCGAGGCACGCTGGCGATTTCGCGCCAGTCATTTTGCCCTCACCCTCGCTCCCCTATCCCCTCGTCCTCTCTTGCTCGTTTGCAAGGAGGGCGAGGGGGGGCGAGGGCACGAGGCCACGAGGCCTCGCCCTCGAGGCCCTCGTGGCCTCTCAGCCGCCGATCCGGCTGAGGCCGCGATCGGCGGCTGGCGGCTGGCCGGCCGGTGGCCGGCCGGTCACTTGGCCGGCCGCCGGCCGTCCAGCCGGCCGGCAACGAGCTGGCCGACGGCCAGCGAATCGCTGGCCGCCGGCCAGCCCTCGCTGACGCGAGGGGTGGTGCGCGACCACCCCTCGCATCAGCGAGGAGGGAGGGCCGAACCGGCCCTCCCGCTACATTCCTCCCCACTTATTATGAACCGTCCCGGTTCATGAACAACAAGTAGGATTGTCAGTCAGTGAGTCATCAACATTGTGAAAGAAAATTAATAATTTCAATCACCAGCTAAACATGAACACGTGCATGGTACGTAGACCTAAGCTGCAGCTTGTAGGTCAGCACGGCTAGCGGCCTCCCCCCTTTAGGCTGGAGCGTCCGCACGACAACCATGTTGGGCGTCCCCAACCTCCTATGGTCGCTGTCCATGAATGCTGCCCTGTGGGAATGTTGTTCACTTTTCCGCGTTCAGGTGGTACCTCCTGCCATGCGTCGATCTGTGCGAGCTGCAAGCTCGCTCCAATACTCGTTGACCACCCCTGTGGGCAACCGAGATTCGGGCTGCCATGAATTATGTTCAGGTCCACAACCGGCCCAATGGACGAGGTACTCCCTGACAACGCGCGACCGAAGAGTACGCTCTCGGTGCTGGAGTAGGCGAAGGACCTCGTATTGGCCGTCGGCAGCCAGGACTGCTGGCGGTGGCTGAACGGTTCCTTCTGCCGTGTATGGAGCCAGCAGGCTCACATGAAACACGTCATGTATCTTCATACTCGGCGGAAGTAGCAATCGGTATGCCACTGGCCCGATGCGTGCTACAATGGGAAACGGCCCAATCCACTTCGGTAGAAGTTTTCTTGCCCCTGGCGACTTCAACCGAAGGTTTTTAGTGCTAAGCAGCACTTTGTCACCGATGTCAAACGACACCTCCCGGCGACCTTTGTCGGCATATGCCTTTTGTCGCTGCCGAGCTGCTTGAAGGTGACCCTTCGCCTCCTGTAACAAGGAGTCGATGCGCTCGGCAAAGGCTTGAGCAGAAGGGACCTGCCCTCCTGTACTCCCACTCTTCACCAATGAAGAGGGTACCACTGGATGCCGACCACTGTTCAACACGAACGGTGTGAACTGTGTGGACTCGTTCACCGAGTTGTTCACCGCAAACTCTGCCGGTGCTAGGAATTCGTCCCAATCATGCATGGCAGGGTCCACGTACATGCGGAGCATCTGCTCCAGAGTGCGATTCATGCGCTCTGTTTGTCCATCCGTTTGAGGGTGAAACGCTGTCGACATTTGCGACTCGCTGCCGAAGTACTCGTGCATCTTTTGCCAGAACTTACTAGCAAATTTTCGATCTCGATCGGAGATAATGCGCAACGGCAAGCCGTGGTACTTTACGACACCCTCAAAGAAGAGACGAGCGGTCTCCTCTGCGTT
>SZWC01008908.1:5587-44351 GCA_023375785.1 Penium margaritaceum | reverse complement strand
AAAAAGGTCCTCAATCCGCGGTAAGGGGAATCGATTTTTCACCGTCAGCTTGTTCAACGCCCGGTAATCTACGCACATGCGTAAACCACCATCCTTTTTGTTCACAAAAAGGATCGGCGCACCGTGCGGCGAGCTACTTGGCTCGATCCATCCTTTTGCAAGGTACTCTTTGATTTGGCGTTCGGCCTCTCGCCTTTCTGCTGGACTAAGGCGATACATGGGTCTGAACGGAGGAGTCGCCTCCGGTTGCAGCGGAATCGTGTGGCCCATGTGTCTTTCTGGTGGAAGCACAGCCGGTGGGTCTTGGAATACATCCGAGAACTCCGCCAATAGAGATCTGATCTCTTGTGGCGTGTCTTCCGTCACGTTATCCTCCACTTTCTGTAGCTGAGCCAAGAAGTATCGACAACCTTGTCGAATACGTCTCTTGACCTGCATTGCAGACAAGCTGGCATGGACTTTGAGTCGGGTCGGTGATAATTCCGTACTCGGAATCAACGTAAAGCAGCGTTGTCCTTTCCGGAGGGTCAAACGCTTTGATTCAAAGCACATTATAGCCTTGTTGTCACGAAGCCAGGGATCGCCTAGCACCACGTCGAACGGGTCAAGAAGGTTGAGTACCTTCAACGTGACACTCTGTGTGTACCCTTGAATACAAATTTTCGCTTTACAAGTACCGATCATGGGTACCGTACGGTTGTCACCGACAACAACTGCGCCATTCAATGGCTCGTACTTCAGGCCAACCTGCCGGGTAAAGCCAAGGCTAACAAAAGAGTCGTCCCCTCCAGTGTCAGCCAGTACGTTCACAGGAGCACCAGCTAGGTGTCCTTTGAACTGCATCGTCATGTTGCCCCTCTTCCGAGTGAACAGACTCGACGACGGTAAGCCGAGTTTGTGATAAACACGGAATCTGTACGACGGGCGTCGCATCTCCCATGATTCACCCACTCGAGTCCACATCTTGTGGGCACGTGTGAATTCGGCCAGTACCTTCCAGTCTTTAAATTTCACTGGGTCGAAATCGTCGACTAAAGGTACTGCGAATGTGATTGAACTCATTGCTTTGAGTGCGTTTGCTTCAATCACTGTGTTACACAACTCCTGCACAGTGGTTGGTGTCACCACCACTAAGCAGGTTCGGTCATGCATCTCGTCTGGTGATGCAAGATTTAGTGGGCAATGTCGATCAGCAAGTGCAGAATGAGGTTCAATGAGAGGGGAGAAAACAACAGAGAAATTTGAACTCGTCAAAAACTCGAATTGTTTAACATCCTCGTCTGAAAACATGAACTCACACTCGTGATCCAGTTTTATCCCTGAGTGGTCCCCACTGACGTCACTCAGGGGTGGGGAAAACCCGCCCCACGGCCCTGTCCGTTACCACGGCCGGGCCCATTGCCACGACCGCGACCCTGTCCACGGCCTTGTCCGCGGCCTCCTGCTGCACCATCCCCACGAGGTGCTGCTGCTGCAGCTAGCGCCGCGGCCTCTTGCCCACCACCAGCAGCCTCAGGGCACTGAGCCCTAAAGTGGCCCGGCTGCATGCAGTTGTGGCAGAGTCCTTCGCGGAAGGATACGTTGCGATGCTCACGCACCGCCTGCAGCTCGTCATTCTCGCGGCTGCACTTGTTGTCGGGACCCTTATGTCCACCAGCCTTCTTGGCTGGAGGGTTTGTAGGCTGCTTGCCCTTGGCCCCGCCTCGCTGTCCGGCTGACCCACCAGCCCCTGCAGCGTCCACGCGCATTTTGCGCCCCTGATGTGCACGCGCGTTCGGCCGTGCATCAGAGTAGTGCTTCGGGTTCGCTGAATACACTTCGCTCATGTAGTCGCGCAACGCCCTCCAGCTTGTCCAAGCTCGGCCAGTGGCTGTTGTGGTGGTCTTGTCCTTCTGCTTCTCGCTGGCGAGACCATCACGCAAGTACTCCAGCAGCATGCACTCTGGGTACTTGAACGTCTGAGTCCCATCGCCCTCGGTGAAGCTTTCGGCTTCCTCCACGAGTGCGGTGAACTCGCTCAAGTAGGATTCGAGCGAGCTGCCCAGTTGCCTGAAGTCCTTGATCTTGTGGAAGGCGCGCTGCGCCTCCTCACGTTGGGTGCACTTCTTGCGCATGATCGCGCAGAAGGCCTCCCACGGCATGGGCTGCCACTCAAGGTGCGGCTGCTGCGCAGTCCACTCCAGGACCACGTACTTGAAGAGTTTATCTTCAAGCCGCGTCGTGGCAAGGTCGCCCCACTGGCTGAGTGGAGCCTTGTGGACGCGTAGCACGTGCTCCATGCGGTTCAGCCAGTCGGTCAGCTTCACGCCCTTCCGGAAGATCTCCACACTGTGGAGGAAGGACTTGTTCATGACCGGCCCCAAAGTCGTCGAGGTAGGCAGGTCGTCGCTGCCACCGGCAGTGGCATCCGCAGCTGCGACACGCTGTACTTGCTGCTGCATCCGCACCTGGGTCACGCTCTGCAACGCCTTGTCGAGGTCGTTGCATCGGCGGCTTGCCTCGTGGGTGGCCAGGCGCTGCAGCTGGCGATCACGGTCAAGATCCGTGATGCTCTGCCCAACGTGGGGAAGCAGGTTGGCGAACGCGAACTTGAGCTCTGATGTCGTCAGAGCGTCGGCGATAGCCTCCAGGGCTTCGCGTTGTCCGTGCACCCTTACCCACTACAAGAGGGTACGGTTCGCGTACACGCCTCCAAGGAGTCCCACCTTTCGGAGGAGACTGTCTTCGGCGACAACGCTCGAGTGGGCGCTGCCCTGTCCCATTGCGGCCACATCGTAGGAAGGGGGGTCCGCCCCCATTCCTCCGAGTGGTGCCGTATCTCCACCGTCGGTGGTGATCTTCAGTCGGCCTGCCGCTTCAGCAGCAAACTCCGCAAGCCTACGACGGCCATCGCGAATTGCCTTTGCGGCGTCGTCGTCCGGCTCGTTCTCGCGGGAACTTCCCGTGTGACTGCTTTCAGCGCCCTTGCTGCTCTTGGCCGTCTCGCTGCCGTCGGCAGCTTCAGGCGCTGCGGCGGTTGCCTTTCCCTTGTCGAGCGATCGGCTCGAGTTTGCCGCACGACGATGGCGATGGTCGCGATCCTCATGGCCTTCGCCATCGTCGGCGTCGTGCTCTTCGTCGGGGTCTTCCTCCGGAAGATCCTCCTCCATTGTGTGGTCCGTCGCATGGGGATCGCCGGTATGCGCGTCGACGTGCTCGTCGAGCACCTTTGCGGCCTCCGTACGCTTCTCGGTGTCGCCGAGGTTGGCGTCGGTTGCCTTAGGCGGCATGGTCGCCTTAGGCGACACAGTTGCCTTAGGCGGTACGATTGCCTTTGGGTTGGCAACCGTGCTCGCGGCGGCGGCTCCCAAAACTTGGAGTCCGCCAAGGGCGCGTGGTGAGAACGTCACCACCTTGCCCTTGTTGGCCTTAGACGGTGCGGCACTTGCCATCCCGTCGCTCGTGCAACTAGCACGTGAAGGTTGTTGTGGGGATCACCCCACAACGAGGAGGATTCGCCTCTTTAGGCGTTGCTCTCACGATTGGTGAGGCAATTTTAATTTATAATTCTATTTTCCTAGGCCGCCACGTCGGCACAAGGTTGTGGGTTTATAACTAGTCCTCCTAGGCCGTGACTCACGGCACTTGGTAGCAACTAGGGATTAGGAAAACAGAAAATCAAAATACAAGGGAGTAGCAAGGATTGTGAGTACCGCTCACAAAACTAAGACAAAGAGCATGAAGAGAAGTACAAGGTCTAGGACAAAAGAAACTACTTTTCTTCTTGTCTTCTTGTCTTCTTGTCTTCCTTGGCCTCCTCTTGTCTTCCTTGGCCTCCTCTTGAGTCTTCTTTGCGCGTCTTGCGCCCCTTGGCAGCGTCCTCCTTGAGCCGCCGTCGTTGGAGGAGCCGCCAAAAATCCCCAAGGTGGAGCCCTCCTTCTTCTTAGGGTGCTCTGAGGTCGTGAGAGCCCCTAAGATTGGGGAGGGACGCTGTCCCAATTTTTTGATGAAGGGGTTTTGAAGGAGACTTGAAGATGAGGAGGATTTTGTGGTTTTTGAGGTGGGAACTCCCCAACCCGCCCCACAAAAATCCTCCCAGCCCCCTGGAAGTGTGGAGAGGCTGGAAGAAAGACTCTCCACCAAGTAGAGTTTTTTTTCAGCTCTCTAACGCACTTTACGGCGCTTGAATCTGTCAAGTGTTGACGCCGTAGTCCCTTCTGGCGTTTCTGCTGCTGTTTGCAGCTGCCGGCGGCGTTTTATCTATGTCGTAGCCGCCGTTTCCGTCGAACCCTTGGTCGGGAGGGTCGTCTCGCTTTGAGAACCACTGTAACGGGCCGTGTCTCCAGCTCCTGCTCTGAAGTCGTCGTCGGAGTTCGCAGAATGGCGTTCTCAGTCCGCGTCAGGGGCTTACCCCCTTCGCGAGACTGAGGGGCAATCGTCATCAACGACCCAGAGCAGGGAGACTCGAATATTTCGAGTCTCCGGAGGCCCATTTCCATTTTTAACCAAACCCCTGGTTTTGGGACCCAAACCGGGGCTTTTTACCTCAAACTCGTGTGTTCGCACGAGTTATATCGTTTGTTTTACGTCGAAGTTCGTCATAAACGAACTTTGAGTTTCGTTTTGTCGTTCTGGCACGAAATCGTCGCGTGCGAGGCACGCTGGCGATTTCGCGCCAGTCATTTTGTCCTCACCCTCGCTCCCCTATCCCCTCGTCCTCTCTTGCTCGTTTGCAAGGAGGGCGAGGGGGGGCGAGGGCACGAGGCCACGAGGCCTCGCCCTTGAGGCCCTCGTGGCCTCTCAGCCGCCGATCCGGCTGAGGCCGCGATCGGCGGCTGGCGGCTGGCCGGCCGGTGGCCGGCCGATCACTTGGCCGGCCGCCGGCCGTCCAGCCGGCCGGCAGCGAGCTGGCCGACGGCCAGCGAATCGCTGGCCGCCGGCCAGCCCTCACTGACGCGAGGGGTGGTGCGCGACCACCCCTCGCATCAGCGAGGAGGGAGGGCCGAACCGGCCCTCCCGCTACAGACAACCTTGAATTCTAAGTGCAGAAATTTTGAAATGTAAAATTTCACGGTGAAAATGCCGATTACCCCCTGTTTTGTCACCCTTGACCCTCATCCGCCCCTCCGTCGGAACAATAAGCCTCATATGCCCCTCTGTCGGAACGATAAGCCCCATTCGCCCCTCCGTCGGAGCGATAAGCCTGATCCGCCCCTCCGTCGGAGCGATAAGCCTGATCCGCCCCTCCGCTAGCACGATAAGCCTCATTCGCCCCTACCCATGAACAATAAGCCCCATATACCCCTCGAGCGGGTTTCGATGTACAACCGTTGAAAATGTCAGAAAATAAGCCTAATGTACCCAAGGTTTGTGATGTGACGCAACACTATCAGCGGAACGGAACCTTACCCTAGACACCTGCTGCCGAACGTACGTGCTTGGGTCTGTGTACAGGCTCGGCATGGTACCGTTTCGGCACCTGCGCCTCCCTGCTGCGGTGTGCAGTCGGCCATACATGACGACTGATGCTTTGCAAATACACTGCCCGTCGTGTCATTTGCGATGTCAAACCCGTACGTATGCTCTGCATATATAACTGGTTTAATCGCAATGGACTACTACCTTCTCCCGTACTCAAGAGTACAANTACCCCTCGAGCGGGTTTCGATGTAAAACCGTTGAAAATGACGGAAAATAAGCCTAATGCACCCAAGGTTTGTGATGAAAATGATGGAACCGTGATAACCCCCCCCCGCCCATGGATCACGGAACTGCGGTGGCGGAGTGGGCAAACATAAAGCGCGCATGGGACATCATCAACCCAAATACACCCGAGGACCCATACACCATGTGTTGGCAGTTGGGCATGAAAGCACCTCATGCCCGACCGTTGTTATGTCTACCCAATTGGGCACCATGGATCTCGGTCTGGCCACTTCCATGGTCACGGTTGCGATTAACGTCATCCTTTACCTCATGTCTTTACTGAAGTTCACAACTATATGCAGGGCGTCGTGGAATAAATTGTTTCCATGAAAATGAACAATGTACCACCCTTATCGTCATTATTAGTGTGCATTAAAGCAACGGAATGTCCTCTATTGTACACTATTTCTGGGAGTATTAAAGACCAATGTAGCAGTCAAATGAGGACATTGTATGCGCACAATTGTACCGTTATACTGGATATTGTGGGGTCAAGTACCTTCAACATTCATGATCAATATGCCCACCTCACTGTTATTATAGTAAGCAACATCATAAGTGAAATGTCACCTCTTCAGCAACGTATGGTAAGGTTGTACAGAAATGTGCCATCCTCAGTAGTACACTTCATGAACATTGTACCAATGAAATCATTTCTTACTTCATTAATATATCATGTACTTACTTCCCATGTGGTGGTTGTGCAGCCTATAACAGACAGTGTCATGTATTGTGTTTGTACGTGGTACGTGAAGGTTATCCTTATGAAAGAATGACATGGATTTTGGCTTATTCTTATGATGTTGGAAGAGGAGAAGTCAGTTGAACGCTATGAACAATGTTTACATCAGAAGCATTACCTTATGAACACTCAGAAGTACACTTCAACTACTTATGGCACTACTTGCTAATGAAAGAATGACATGGATTTCGGCTTAATCTTATGATGTTGGAAGTGAAGCAGTCAGTTGAACGCTATGAACAGTCTTTACATGAGAAGCATTACCTTATGAACACTAAGAAGTACACTTCACCTACTTCTGGCACTACTTGCTAATGAAGTTGGCACTTGAAATGACCAACCTTGCACAAGGGACTTGGATTGAGTACAATCAATTAAGGAAATGTCAAACACTAAACACCATAGACAGTGAACGTGGGATACGTAATTTCCTCGAAGAGTTCACGACTCAATCCCCAGAGAAAATGAACAATGTCGCAGACAGGACACAGCTGCTCCCATGGCTGACAGTGCTCAGCATCGTAGAAGACCTCGGCCTCAGTGTCTGAATCTTGGCAGCCATGTCTGCTTCTCGGAACAAACACACTACTGGCCCCCCTCCCCATATGCAATGAACTACTGTGTCTAAGCCTAACTCTGACCTTCTGCCGAACCCGAAACCCCCCTCTTCGGGTGAACTGGGAGCCGCCTCTCACTATGGTGTGCTCAATCTCCATAGTCCAGCAAACTTCATCCTGCACATGAACAAAAGCAAGTATTAGTCATGAGAAACACCCGTAAACCGATGAGAGTTCCTTCTAAATGTGAATAACAGGGCATGAAGACAAACAGAACAAGTACGTACCTCACTCCTCCTCCTCCTCTGGCTCCTCCTCGTACATCTCCTGCCACTCTCTCTCCTCCTCATCCAGCTGCTGGGTGTGCTCATCCTCCATCACTGTCTCACCATCATCACCAAGAGGAGGGGAGTATGCACCAGAGTCATCACTTTCAGCACCAACATCATCATCATCCACTTCATCCCGGGGCAGAGCCTCGGGATCGTACTCCACGTCACCAGTGGCATACGCTACAAGTGGAGTACCCACAGCTGTGGAGGCAAGTTGCACATGCCTCCAAGGCTGCTGCGGCCTGTGTAGCACTAGCCTCTAGACGTCCATCGTATCCCCTTGCTGTGCCCTGTGTAGGACTTGGTGCAGGCGGGTTTTTGCAGCGTGTCCTGGTGTGGCCTTTTTGCCCACACCATGGGAAAATGAAGTTTTTCTTCCGCATCGTCTCACGGCCTTTCCTTGCGCTGCACGGGCGTCCCTTCCCACGCCTTGGTCCCGGTTGCAGCCACTGTGGTTCGACGGGCACAATATTTTTCACCATTGGCGAGGGGATGGGATTGTTGTATGCACGGCGAAATGCCATGCGCGTGAGTCCGGGGTCGACAAGGTTCTCTGCGCTGATGCACTTCACGAGCAGGAAACCGCAAGCATGATGACATGGCATTCCAAACTCCTTCCACCTGCCACAGCTGCATGTCTTCTCCAGCAGGTCTACCTGTCAAGGATTTTTGGTTGGTCCATCCACAGTTGCAGTGTTTGGGCCCTCCTCAGTCACATTGTACTCACGGGCCACGGCAAGGCAGTTGAGCAGTCGGTCGGCTTGGACAGGGACCAAGGACGTCTGCACAGCTTCTGCCTGGGCACGCCGAGTACAAAACATGCGCTGCACAAAGGGCAGGATGCTCACAAAGCAGTAGTATGGATACATCTTGCGGTGCGCTGCGATGCGTGCGTTCCAGCTCTCTGCTGCGTTGGAGGCGGTGTGGCCTCCCCTGCCAAGGGGGCAGTGGAGACGTGTCCATTTCTCCAAAGGTACACCTCAACCACAGACCCATCCCCACCTGGCCTGCTAAAGAGATATGCGTAGGCAGATGCACTCACTTGCCGCAGGTGGGTGGTTGCCTTTTGCCACTGGTCGACATTGAGCGCATGCGCACACTTCCATGCCCAGTGTGCGGCTTTCTTCCCGTAGGCAATGCGGACGTTCTCGCACAAGTGCCATGCGCAGAACGTGTGTGTTGCACGACCTAAGTACTTCTTCACCGCTTTCTCCAGGCCCTTCTCTATGTCTGTGATGATGCATGTCCTAGGCAGAGCAGCAGTGGGATACTCGAGGGCAACCTGTGCGCAAAAAAAGTTCCAACTCTTCTCGTCCCTGGTCGGTGCCAGTGCCCACGCCATGGGCACTGCGTGGTCATTGGCGAAAAAAAACTGGGCAAGCAGCAGAGTTTGCTTATGCCCGTTTTTCAAAAACGTTGCATCCATGGTCAGAATGCGGCGATTGTGCTGGAAAGCGATCCTGGCAGCCCCTGGAGCGACGAACGCCCACAGGAAAGCACCGTTCTTGTCCTTGTGCGTGACCGCGTGGGTTCCTGGGTCAACGCGTCTCAGCTTCATGCACGAAATGGATGTACACAAGTCAATTGAACTGAAAATTGAATGAACACTGCTTTGTTCAAGGTTTGAAGCGGACATGTTTGCATATCTCGTTGATGTACGATGGAATGAGACTCCACGTGTCACTTTTCTTGCCCATCAAATTTTCCTGGGCCTGTGACTTCGCGCGGTAGAGTGTATTGTTGGAGATGTTGATGCCGGTCCTCTCGTGGAGTACCTGCCGCAGGATGGCTGTAGACGCAGTGGGGTCGCGCTGCAGTGCTTCGCCTATTTTGCGGGCCGGATTGCCGCGGCCAATCTTGGGGACACACTTGTGTCCGTCGGCGTAGTGGGACACAGTCACGGCACCAAACTTGCTTGTCACACGTGCGTGCAGGAGCCAGGTACAGCCCTTGTTCTTCGCCTCGGCGCACGTCACGTGCAATCTGGCGGGCTCACTGCGCACCCACTTAAGCCCGAAGCGGTTGTCAACCGCGTAGTCCTCCACAAACGCCCGGGCTGCGTCCATGTTGTCAAACAACATACCCTCTGCCGGCTCCTTCGGCATCCCCTTCTTCTTCTTCGGGCTGTGACATGGTTCTTCGTCCGAATCACCTGTCCATGACAGCACCGCATAAAATGACATGAGAGAGCACGGGTTTAGAATGGAGTCCATGCAAAACCAGGAAGAGGAACCTGTACTTCCATGCACTGTCTCCGTCTTCCTAAAAAAACCAGACACAGGATGCATCCTGGGAACAAAGTGANCACGTCACGTGGAATCTGGCGGGCTCACTGCGCACCCACTTAAGCCCGAAGCGGTTGTCAACCGCGTAGTCCTCCACAAACGCCCGGGCTGCGTCCATGTTGTCAAACAACATACCCTCTGCCGGCTCCTTCGGCATCCCCTTCTGCTTCTTCGGGCTGTGACATGGTTCGTCGTCCGAATCACCTGTCCATGACAGCACCGCATAAAATGACATGAGAGAGCACGGGTTTAGAATGGAGTCCATGCAAAACCAGGAAGAGGAACCTGTACTTCCATGCACTGTCTCCGTCTTCCTAAAAAAACCAGACACAGGATGCATCCTGGGCACAAAGTGAGAATTACCGAGGTGGCCATGTGGTACGGACAGCACGCGACGGCGCCCCATGCTAAACCTAACCGGTCCGGCTTCCCGGACATTGGGGGACCTGGGAGCATGGGGTGGTTCATCCGGGAGTTAGTTCTGTGGGAGGGCATCCCACTCGTCCAACTGATGGGACCACCAGTCATCGTTCCAATCTCGAGTCAACCAAAACATAACATCTTCAAACGCGCCTGATGGATTGTTCGGCTGAGGGTTATCGAGGTACCATCGCGGTGCAGGTCCGTGAGCAGACCGAGCAGCTTTCTCGTCAGGACTTGGTTGCATGGTAACGAGCCAAGCGTGTTCGTGGGAAGCCATCCGAAATGGTGGGTATTTCGTCCACAAAACATCTTCCTATTTATCCCATCTACCCTCCTCATTAGGCTTACCAGTGTCCTCGACGACTTGGTCATCCACCATTCCGGCTTCACGAAGGATGGAGCAGCAGAAGCAACATCGTTAGAGGGAGCAGTGATGACGTCAATGACGATGACACAACACTGAATGACAACGGATGAAACTCGACAGGTACCCTGCCGCAACATGTGGTGCAAGTGGCGGACAATCCGAGGTTAGGTGTACACGTAAGATGAGGGTACTGTCCGCCGATACCCCTCTTCATGCACGTACTCTGTGACTGTAGTGCATGTCATCCACTGTCCGCCGGCAACTAATAGTACACCATGGTTTTGGGTACCCAACGGCATGCCCATAGTCACCGCCGGTTGAAAGGATGTGACAGCGACATGTGATTGGCAGCTCGTCATGGCGTGCCGCGGAAGTTGCAACATGGACAGCTGTCGACTGGTCCAGCGGCGCAATGTAATTGGCACGGTTATCGCTTGCTGCGCTGGCCATACAGCTGCTAGGCGCGGCATGACGTTTGGATGCCGGTACATGAACCACGCCAGCTGAGGGCCGAGTATTTGCAGGGAGTGTTTCGATGTTACGAGGACATTGCATGTGCTGGTGAGACGGCCATGCAGACGTGCGGTGTGGGATTTGACGGAAACTCTGAGTCCTTGAATTATTTTCAGAATGAAAGGATACCCCCAGTTATCGAGCGCATGAAGGACGTTGAACCGCACATTGTCGAGTACCGGAACATTTTCGATGTCGAATTCATAGTAATGTACAAGTATCGACTACATGCATGCGGCGTGGTTGTACAAATTGAGGCTCAAATTGTTGGAAAGGTGAAAAAATAATACCAGGACACCCTTCTCCTGCAGAAAAATGAACCATATGTCGTCACATGATGACTTCGACAATTGCAAGGGGTATATGGGACTTATTGTTCATGGTTAGGGGCGAATGAGGCTTATCGTGCTGGCGGAGGGGCTGATGAGGCTTATCGTGCTGGCGGAGGGGTGGATCAGGCTTATCGTCCCGACGGAGGGGTGGATCAGGCTTATCGGTCTGGCGGAGGGGCGAATGGGGCTTATCGTGCCGACGAAGGGGCGGATGGGGCTTATTGTGCGAAACTTGGGATATATAGTCACTCCGCCCAAAATTTCATCACTTTGTCAAATTTCTGGAATGGAGGTCAATTATTTCCACCATCCCAAGTCAGCGAAAAACATAGTCAGATTTTTGATCGGACCACTTTCATCATCCAACTCTTAACTGAGAAAAGACCGCTCACCAACCTGACGTGGGGCGGTAGCCATAGTAGTGGCAACAGCAGCCGTGGAAGTAGTAGCAGCGGCAGCAGCAGCACTAGCAACAACAACGACAGAAGCAGTGGCAGTAGTAGTAGTAGGGGCAACAGTAGCAACAATCGTTGCAATAGCAGCAACAGCAGCAGTAGGAGCGATAGTAGCGGAAACAACAACAACGACAGTAGCAGATGGGCAGCACCAGCAACAGTAGTAACAGTAGCGGCAATAGCAGCACTGGCAGCAGCAATAGTAGCCGCAGCGGCAGCACAGGCGTCAACAGCCTCATTAGCAGTGACAATGCCCAGTGAGGACAATGTCGCCTGCACAGAGGATAGCTCCTCCGCCTGCGCAAGGACTTCGAGTCCCCTCCTCTTGCCCTCGTCAGAGATGAGCAGTTCTTGTCTTGGGAACTGCTGTACCGCATCTGGGCACAAAGGGAGAGCCTGTGGCCCTATTACACTCTTCTGCATGACAAAACCATCCCGGAGAAGACGCTTGAGGCAGGCTGTGCCATCCGCACACTCATCCTCGCCGCTCCCGATACTGACCGCACTACCTTGGAGCCATTCCTCAGTGACAATGCTGACAACACCAACTCTGACCCCCGGCGGACTTGGAACATGCTGACACGGCCGTATCGCGCCTCCTCAAGGAGTTCAGCTCCCTTCACATGATGGAGTCCGAGTTCTTCACCACCTACTGGCACCCAGTAAAGGATATCCTATACCGGCTGAAGAAAGCAGCATCTCCCCCGCTGCCCTCCTCACCATCAATAATGGTACCACTCCCGATTTTGCACATATATTTTTCCTTTACGGCCTACCCATCCTCGAGGCGCTGGTGGCCCAGGGCACTTTGATGACCTGGGCGTACGACCTCCTCCTCACTGTGTAGGTAGCACTCAGGGACACATAGCTTCAGTGTGGTGGCTCTTCAAGCGATCGTAGCTGCCACCTCGGCAGCTCCTCCATCCCTTCCCCCAGTACTTCCTTCGCCGACAGTACCAAGGGCAAGGGAAAGAAGGGCATAATGGGTAAGGGCAAGGGGCAGCAACCTTCTTCTGGTAGTACCATACTGACGTGCCACAACTACGGCCAGACAAGACACGGGTGGTACACATGCCCCATCCCTAATGACGAGGCCCGCATTGTCGCCGCCTTGCGCCATCAGCGTGAGCGCCGCCTTGGCACCTTCGCTACTACCATAGGCATTCCCTTCTCCTCTGGTAACACTGTGGCCACCACCTACTCCATCCCGTTGCCATCTCCTCAGCCTCGACCGCAGCTTCCGCCGTCCCTTCTCCACCAACAACAGCTGCAACAGTATGACCCGCCTGAGCCACACCCATATGCAGTACCGTTGCAGCAGAAGTACCCTACTGATCTTGTTATTCGATATTAATGTTTTTTTTGGGCCATTTTTTCGTCGAATTACATTTTTCACCGAATATGAAGGCACACCTAAATAATTTCTGAACATAAAAATCGGAATTAAAGGATTACCACACATGTTTGGCTAAACTGAGGGCCAGGCTCATGCTACGACTTGTCTCGTTATTGTGTCTGAGTCATTTGGTCATTTTGTCACACTTCGCGTGAAAGGTGTTCGAATTCGACGACTTCAGTCAAGCGATTGCACGAGACAGGAGGCAGGACAGGACAAAAAACATGATTTAGTTGAATAAATATCACTAGTGAAAGCGCACATGGAGACAAAAAAAAAGTACATCTTCTATACCACGTCATCCTCATCCACTTCTTCATCGTGGAACAGCAGCTTGCCTGCAAAAGGAGTGGCTGCTCGCTGGAAAGCTGGGTCAAACACACGGGAGAAGTTAGACTTCCCCCATGCGTTTTTTACCAGCGGCTCAGCATCACGGAGGTACTCACATGCCTCTAAAAACCACCCACATGCCACATCTTTCACGGACTTCATACCTAGCTTTATATCCTCCCCGGCCCTACTGCGTTCTGCGCCCCATGCCGAGAAGAGTTCCTCCCATCTTGTTTTTGAATGGCCTCATGAGGCCAACGTCAGCAGGTTGAGCTTTCGGTGTGCATCCTGGTGGGATGTACACTGTGCGCATGTGAGGAAAATTGTCCATCAGCCATGACTGGAATGTCCCACTACACTGTGGGTGCCAAGTGTCGAGCACCAAGAGCATGTCCACCTCGCCCTCGTTGATGCCGAGCGATGCGCATGTCTTCTTGTAGTACGGCTGGGCGATGTACCGGACCCAGTCGCGCGTCGTGTCCGTGTTTGCCCAGTGCGTGGGAGTGCAGGTCTGATGCCAGCCGGACTCCACCAGTCTGGTGGTGTTCTCGTCGCTCGGGAGGCTTCTTGCTATCTTGCCTCCGAATACAAGCTGCATTGGGAGCAACTCGCCCTTCATGGAGCTCGTGACGACGACAGTGATGCAGCGTTTGTCGTCGAGGCCGAGGACCCCCACGTCATCACTGCCACGAGGCGCGTACGTGTGTCCAGCGGCTGGCAGAAACTGAATAGACGTGTGATCGGCGTTGATGACTAGGAAGGGGGGGATTTTGTGCAGGGTGACCATGCATGCTGCACGGCGGTGAAATGTGAGGACACGGTCCTCCCAGTCCACGGGAACCTTCTGCACTGCTGTGGTGGCTGAATGCCAGCTCCACCCCAACTCGCGATGGACAAAGCGACGGACCCACGCACTCCTGAACGCATGCATCCCCATCTTCTCTAGCTCGTCTGGGGCATGGCGCGCGATGATCCCCTGGATCTGCTGACCGATGACCTTCGAGTTGAGTGCATGGCCGTCGTTGCGAGACTTCGTCAACGTCGTTTGTATCTCCTGCATGATGGCGGGCTGGGTTGACAGCCATGCCTGCTTCCCTCGTATCCATGCTTTTTTTTTTCCCGATACTGGAGCACTAGGTGTTGCTGCGATGGAGTTGATAACCGCTCCCTCGTAAGCCTGTTTGACCACTTTTGTGCCGTCCACAAACCACCCTGCAACGGTGCTGGGCGCAAGGCGATTGTACACGCAATAGCTGTCGGTGGTCCTGAACGTGCGGCGGAGATGCTGGACGGCTGCGTACGCCGTCGGATGGCTTTTGTAATCCTTGTAGATGGTTCGGAAGTGGCCACTTCCGAACCAGTTGTAGTACCTCCCGCGCTTGTGGGACGACGATGAGCCCGATGACGACACTGCAGATGTCGTTGTCTGCGATGACAGTTGCAACACCTGGCACTCACTGTCGGTGCTGTCGTCGCTGGTCTGAGAGGCAGAGGAGGAGGTTTCGGCTTCGCTGCCGCTGTTGTTGCCGCTGTCGCTGTTGCTGCCGTTGTTCACCGGCTCGTTGATGACCAGGGATCCTGAACGGATCCTTGTCCGGGGAGGGCTGCGAGCGGCTTCGCGACGGCGGTCACGGACGGGGTTGTCGGCCGGCGCCTTCCCTTTCGCGGCCGCTGTCGGACGACAGCCCACGGGGGAAGCAGGTGGAGTACACTCGTTGTCCGGGAGCGTAGACGGATCCTCGGCATGCAAAGCTGGTTCCGCCTCTGTGCATACGCGAGAAGGACCAGCACCCGGAGAGTAGTTCCATACACGTGGGAAAGCGGGATGTAGACATGACTGCGAGCCGGATGGCTCGCACAAGACGACGGCGGCGGTTGAAGGCAAGCACAAAGGCGTTGCATGCACAGGCACCTCGATGTAAGGTGAGTACTCCCGTAGGGGAGTTGCTTCCTCCGTGTCGTCAACGACGAGTTTGACGACCTTCCGCGGGCGGCCCACTGGACAACGGGGAGGGGCCACGCGAGGGGGTGGGCCAAGTCGAGGTGCGGATGCCAAGCGCCTCGTGCGCTCCTCGGGGGTGACCTTCTGTAGATACCGGTCCATCATGGCGGGTAGGTGCAGCGTTGATGGACGATGGCGGGGGAACTGACAAGTGGAAGTGCTGTAGAGTAACAGATTTATGGTCCGAACACGTCGAACGCGCATCCCAGGGTGGTTTGAACGTCTAGTTGAAGCATTGATTTTTGAACGTTTGAATCGAGCGAGGAAGTTCGACGTGCTAGTCTTGAGTTGGCGCGAGACGGGAACAGGTCGTCGAAATTAACGTAGCAGCCAGAAGGCGAGCTAGGCCCGTCATTGAAATTAACGAACCACGAGTCTTGCTTCGTCGAACTGTTAGGTACTACCACCATAATTAAACCCATGTCGAAATTAAGGAAACCAAAATTAGCTTCAGGTAAATTATCAAAATTAATGATTAGTAGGGTAGTACGCTCAGGCGCAGCTAGGGTATTACCCACAATCTCCATCCCAGTGGAGCGTGTATCCCTCGTCTGGAGCTGTGACCCCGTAGTTTGTGGCGCCCTTCAACTCCGCTGCTCGGATCCGCTAGTTGTAGAGCTTCATCACCATGCAGCTCGGCATCACGCTTCCTCCCCAGGGAAGTACTAGTTGTGTGACTACTCATCGAGAGGTCTCCTACTACCAAACAGAGACCGACCTACAAGGGGACCTCGGGGAAGCCAACTGTTGCCCTTCAGGGCCGAATTTGGATGATGTCGTATTATTGGATGACTGGCATGATCGTTTTGCATCTGTCCTATCTGCTCAGCTTGCGATCTCCGTCTCCCTTCCCGCGTCTTGGTACTTTGCTCACTGTAACGTCACGACCTCTGTCTGCGACCCCGATGACACTGGGATCATTGACTCTTGTGTCACACATCACATGACATCCTGTTGCCAGGCTTTTAGCATGCTTGGTCCCTCTAGGAATGTTCACAGTGTCCGAACGGGGTCCGAGCAGATCTTGCCGGTCCATGGTGTTGGCGTCATTCGTTTTTGTGGTCCGTCCGGCGATGTCTTCGGGACCGATGTGCTATATGTGCTGGGTTTGGAACTCAGCCTCCTGTCTGTCACGACACTAGACCTCATGAGCATGGAATTCCATCCGCTCAGGTCATGTCCCGTGCTGTTTGTCAAAACAACCTCTGGCACGTCACTCGACTTCCTCCATCCGTCTCCCCTCCGTTGTCCAAATATGCACATGTGTTTGTCACCAGTGTTCTTTTCCCCTAGCACGTGCACCTCCTCCACCGTTGCCTTTGCGTCATACACTTTGATGCTGTCGATAGCATGCTCCGCACCCAGCCCGCGCTCGGACTTGATCCCTCCACTTTCTAGTGACCTTGCCACACAGAGTGCATCGACTGTGCCCAGGGCAAGATGCACCGAGCCTCCTATCCTGGAACCTCCTCTTGGGCCACGAACCAGCTGGAGCTCGTCCACTTGGAGCTCATGGGCCCTCTCCCGGTCCCGTTTGTTGTCGAGGGCGGCTTGTTTGTGCTGACCCTCACGGATGACTAATCCTGCTATCGCTCGGTCGTTTGCCTCTGCCGGAAGAGCGACGTGGCCTCCGCCATCCGTGCTTGGCACCTCGGGATTGAGTGCGAGTGCGGTCGCACCCTCTGCCATTTTTGGTCTGACCGCGGTGGCGAGTACATGGGGGATACTATTGCCTATCTCGCCAGTCATGGAACCCATCATGAGACGTCTGCCCCTGGGACACCGTAGCAGAATAATGTCTTCGAGTGCTGGAACCGCACCATAGCTGATGTTTTCCACACCATGCGTGTTGAGTCCGGTTTTTCCGAGGGCTTCTTCTTTGTGGCCATGTGCTACATGACCTGGATGTGGAACCACGTTTTCCATGATCCCCTTCCCCGCCTGGCCATGTCGTACACATAGTGGTGCGGTAAGCGGGCCAATCTCCGGCTTGCTCGTGTCTGGGGGTGTGTCCCCAGCGTCTAGCCCACCGAGGACCAACGGGATTACAAGCTTGCCCCTCGCACCGGTCTCTGCACCTTCGTCAGTGTCTCGCATCAGTCCAAGGCCTGGCGCTTCTGGGATCCGGTCTGACATCGCGTTTTTGAGTCCCAAGATGCCCTGTTCAGTGAGGGTCTCTTTCCCCATGACCTCACTCGCATCCGGTCTACCTCCTCTCTGCTTCTGTTGTTGTCGTCTCATGGAGGAGATACTTGTTACGCCGTCGCTCCGGCTCCAGAGGCACAGGTCGTCCCACCTGCATCCATGCCCTCGGTAGCGGATGGCCCCGATGATCCTCCCTCACCGTCTACCTCGCTGCCCAGTTCCCTTGCCAGTGATGCCGCACGCCCATTGGAGACACAGTCCTCCAATGAGACCTTAGCCCAGCCTGATCCCTTGGCCGACCCCCTTCCGGCCTCCGATGCACCCACCCCCGTGGATTCGCCCGTGTCTAGTGGTTCCCTGGCATCGGACCTGGCACCTACCCCCGCCTTGCCACCTCTTCTTCACTGAGCTCCCTCTGCCGTTACTGGCACCCTGGCGCACCAGGTCTACACTTGTGCTCCTGTTGGCATTCTACGGTCCCATAAGCCGGCGCTGCCCTTGGTTCCTTGCACCAGGGTCTCACGTCCAGCCTCCAGCACAACTGTCGACACACCTTCCTCCTGTCACACTGTTGTGAGCGGTGAGCCCGGCATCAAGGTCCTTGGCCTGAAAGCCCTTGGCCTTGTTGCTCAAGACATCCACCCAGGCTCGGCCTTGGGCTACGCTTGCATCTCCTAGGAGCATCGCCGTGTGGTCTCTGACTCTTTAGCCCGGGCTCCTACAGGAATTTGCGTTGCCCGTGTGCTGACGGCCCGGCTGTCCCCACTTGCACCCGACCCACAGAGCCTATGTGAGGCTCCTGCCGCTCCCTATGTAGACCAATGGGAGGCTGCCTATCTGGAGGAGCTCGTTGCCATCAACGAGCACGCTTGTGCAGCTTCCCCTTGGCCGCAAGGCGACAAGGACAAAGTGGGTGTTTTGCCAAAAGTGGATGCCAGATGGCACCCTCGACAAGTACAAGGCCCGGCTCACCACCAAGGGCTTCTCCTAGGTTGCTAGAGTTGACTAAGACCAGGTATTTGCCGCGGTTAGCCGTTTCACCACTAGCCCGGTGCTCTTCAGCCTAGTTACACAGGTTACTTGGGAGCTCCACCAGATGGACGTGAGCAAAGCTTTTCTTCACGTTGCTCTCGATGGCGAGGAGCTCTACATGATCCAGCCCCCTGGCTTTGAGGATGGAGTGGGCCAAGTATGTCGACTGCGGAAGGCCCTCCATAGCCTCAAGCAGTCTCCTCGATACTGGAACATCAAGATCAGACGTACCCTCTTGAAGGGAAGATTTCTCTGCACCATCATAGACCTCGTATTCTTCATCACTCCTCCTTGGGCTCCCTTCAATGCAATCCTTGTCTACGTGGATGACCTACTCATCGCGTTTCCTGACCTTGCCGCTGTCACGCAGGTGAAGGAGTTGCTGAAGGCGACCTACAAGATGAAGGATCTTGGGCCAGCACAGGTGTTTCTTGGCATGGAGAACAAGTAGGATCCCGTGCACGGCATCATGCGGGCACATCAGGCAATGTACGTTTAAACGCTCGCTCACCGCTTAGCTCATCTCCTGACCACTATTCCCGGCGCCTCCACCCTAGTGACTCAGGATGGGCAGGCAAAGCTTAAGGCTACTGACGCCAGTACCTTGGGTGTAGCGATGGACATCACGGCATTCCTCCGCGTTATCGGGTTACTCATGTTTCTCGCCATCACCACACGGGCTGAACTTGCCTTTGTCGTGAATGTCCTCGCCTAGTTCTCACTGGCCCCACACCAACTGCACCTTGATATAGCTGTCGGCGTATTACGGTATGTGGTTTCCACTCCACGCCGCGGCCTCACATTCCATGGGCAACCGTTTGTGGTGGCCGTAGGCTACACTGACACTGAGTGGGCATGGAGCCAAGATGGGAAGAGCCGCACTGGCTGGATCTTTCTCATCGGACGTACGGCAGTATCATGGCGTAGAGGGAAGCAAGGATGTATCGCACGTAGCACAACAGAGGTAGAGTATGTGGCTTTGGGTGCTAGTACAATTGAGAGTATGTGGATGCGTCCTTTGTTGGGTGAATTGCGTTAGCCTCTATCGTCTATCACCTTGTATTGTGACAATGAGAGTGCCATCGTGATTGCCGACAATGATGGTGCTACCATGCACGCATGAAGCACATCAATGTTGAGTATCACTATGTGCATTCCTTGTTGCATGAGGACAACGTTCAGATCATGTGGGTCGAGACTGTGAAGTAGTTGGCTGACTGAGTTATGGTTAATTGAGGTCCTTTTATACACTAGTTTTCTAGTGTGCTGTGAGTGTTCTCTCACCAAAGGGAGTTCTTTGTGCCTGTCCCTACACTCCTTCCATTGTGCATATTGGGAGTGTACTTTTTTCCTATATGGCTAGAAAATTCTCTTCTTAGGAGGGACCTCAGTGCGTGGGGTTAGTGTATGTGACTAGTGCACTTAGTTACCATATGGAAGTACACTAAGAGTGCACTCTGTGCGCTTATTTGTCTCATATGTCCCAGCATACCTTACTTTTTTGTCCTATATGAGCAAAAAAATCTCTTTCCATGAGGAACTTCAGTGCGTGGGACCAACACCATACCAAAGTACACAACGAGCACACTCAGTGTGTGAATTTGCCTTATGTGTCCCAGCACAGTTTGCCTTTTGTCCTATATGGCCCAAAGGATTCCTCCTTAGGAGGTACCTCAGTGAATGGGGCTAGTGTATGTGGTAAGTGCGATGAGTCACCATACAAAAGTAGACAGAGCGCACTTAGTGAGCTCATTTGTCTCATGTGTCTTTGTCTACATTTATTTTTGTCCTATTTGGCCAAAATTTTCCCTTAATATCACTATTGGTTGACTGCATAATGTATATGTAAACATTCAGGCGTAATGATACTGTCCCATTATTAACTACATTATGTATTTCTATGTGTGTTTAAAGCCATTCTAAGTGTCGTTTAAATCTGTTAAGTTTCCACTTGGTGTAGTGTGAACCTTCTTTTCAATGTTTTTTGTAGCCACGTACAGGTGAAATTCTTGTGTGGAGCCAGATATGTCCATATTGTCCGTCCGTATTATATCTCTATTACATCTTGAAATCATGCTACGCATGCCATTACTCACTTCCACTGTCCAATTCGTTCGCTTGTCACATTTAAATCACTTCGGCAAAGCAGTACTTATCAAAATTGACGGCCGGCTATTCAACAACGATCGTTTACCCTTAAATCGTTGTCGATCGCATATATCTTGCTAGTAGTATCTCGGTCCATTCGTCACTCCATTCCTCGCCATGTGGTCTAGAGAAGGCCCCCAGTGTACGGGTGTAGTGCATGTGATGAGTGCACTCAAGATGAGTGGAGAAATGCACTTATCACGCGCTGAGTGCACGGCCACCTTTGGAAGCCACTGCAGAATCGGTTTTGGCAAAACACCACAACACTTCCGTTTGCTTCTCAAATGTACCATGAAATACATCGCGAACCACACAAACTAGCGATAAAGTATTTTGAAACAATTCAATTGCAACTCCGCTTCTGCCGAGGATGTGTTCATTGTGCTTTTCAAGTCTGGCGAGAAATTCGCATAGATCTACGTTGCATACCATAGTGACCTTCTGACCGAAATCGGTTACTGCAGCTACGGACGATGCGAGAAAAGATGACAGAAATTTGTATCTGCATCGTCCACCATCTGTAAAGGGAGATAGGATGTTACCAAATATTGAAATGGTTTTGTCGAGCCTTTCAGAATGTGAGCACAGTGGTCCCCTCGCTATCAAACATACGTAGAAGAAGAAAATGAGACCCGCAATGACAAACACAGCCATCAAGAGCTGTATAATGAGTGCCGTTTGACTATTTTGGCTGTCCATTCTGATCTGCGGTCGCGAAAGTCACATGCGCGATAACCGAAGAAACAACGTTTCTGTTCGGCAAACCTTTTCGAACAACAGCAATGAATCGAACGTTGTCAAACTATTCTTTTGATGATAACCATGTTCACACATTTCATTCTCAGAGAGGAGGGATGGAGTGAAAAGAAGACTTTGATTTATTGGTCTATCGATCATACCCTGTTCGATCAAGAGCCCAACTGCAGTAGGCCGTGGTTGTCCTTTCCTGACGATCAAAGGACAAAAACAACTATCGGAACGGAACCTGTATCTTGTAACAGTGATTGCACAACTGTTTGCGAGGGGGGTTGTCAGTCGTCTTTCGTTTACTGCCCGAAACGACAATCTGCACCTTGCCGTGATTACTCGAGAACCGCAAGATTGAGGGTTCATCATTCAAACCAGGAGATCAGTGTTCAGTTGGCATCGCAAACGTGCTAAGAGATGAGATGTGCAGCATCATACACTCGGTGTACGATAAGTGCACTTCTTTTGGCACATCGAGCACACTAGCCCATATACACTAAACCTTGCACTCGGGGGGTTCTTAGAAGCGGAACGGGCTGATTGACTACCAGAAGCAGTTCAGAGATTGTCGAGTTGTCAATAAACAATCAATCGTGAAGTGACGGTCGTCATCGTTGGCGACCGTCAATTGTTGCGCAGACTCGGTACATTATCCCATAAAAGGGTCGGCTCGACGTACAATTGAAGGACCAGTACCCAATCAGCAATAATCAAACATGAGGAAATCTCTAGGGAAACAAAACTTGGATCTAGAAAATAAATCCCAAATATGACGCAATTATTTAAATTCAGTGGGAAAATCTTATAATATCTTTAAGGTAGAATGAGAGAGATACAGAGAGAAAAAAGGGGAGAGAGAGATAGAGAGAGAGAGAGAGAGAGAGAGAGAGAGAGAGAGAGATAGAGAGAGAGAGAGAGAGAGAGAGAGAGAGAGGNTTAAATTCAGTGGGAAAATCTTATAATATCTTTAAGGTAGAATGAGAGAGATACAGAGAGAAAAAAGGGGAGAGAGAGATAGAGAGAGAGAGAGAGAGAGAGAGAGAGAGAGAGAGAGAGGAGAGGAGAGGAGAGGAGAGGGAGAGGGAGAGAGGGAGAGAGAGTGAGATGGATAGAGTTATAGTGGGAGAGAGATAGAGAGTTAGGAAGCTATTGATAGAGGGAAAGAGAGGGAGAGAGAGAAGGAGAGGGAGGGAGAGAAAGGGAGAGAAAAAGAGAAGGAAAGAAAGAGAGAGAAATGATGTGAGGAATAGGAAATGGAGGTTGAGAGCGAGAGGGAGAGCAAGAACTAGATGGATAGAGAGGGATACAGGAGAAAAAGGGAGACATTCAAAATATGGGAGCTAAATTGATGAAGAGGTAGGGCGAGGGAAGGGATACAGGGTTGTTAGAGTGCACTCTTCAAATAGACTCAAATGTTAGTGTGGTCTCGTAATGTAAGCGCACCAGTACAATGCACTAGAAAACCAGTGTGTTAAAAAGCTACCATTGGGTATATATGGGCTGACTTCCTCACCAAGGTGCTGAAGCGTAAATCGTTCAAGAAGGCTGTGAGTATGGTCGGATTGCTACCCTGAGTGCATGCAGGGTGACTCTTTCCCTACTTGGATTCTCGTTGCTCATCCTCGTTGCACATATGACCCGTCTCCTCTTGTTCTTGCACTGAGTGTTGGGCCGGAGAGCATAGAGGAGTGCATGCTCATGTTCACTAACGCCTTTGGATCATGGGGGAGTATTGTTGTTGATCTGTGTACTGCCTCATTGACTCACACTATGACCTCTTGGCTGGTGTACATGCTCGTGCAGACAACTGACTGGATGGACGCTGATGCCAACGGGGCGATTTCGGTTGAGTGGACGTGTTGCCGTGAAGCCGAGCGTGTGGTTCTCCTCTTCCTCGTGCTTCTGATACTACACCCTTGTACGACCAGCTCTGTTGGCAGCTACCCTTAGCCATCACGTCATCAGTAGTCGTAGTTGGCTCTCAGGAGCAGTGTAGTTGACGCCTGAGTTTGGGTAGCGGTAACTCATTGTCTCTATTTTTCTTGCTGATTCTGACTCAAGGACTACATTCACAGAGTGGTTATTTTGGTATGGTCTAGTTTTTAGGAAAAACGGACAACGCCCGGGTTTTGGGCTGTCTGTTGTCTAGCATGTCTCACCTAGGCAAATTCTGCCAGACACGATAGGATAAATTGACATGGGGGCCCGGGTCTAACTTTGGACCCAATGCGAGGACCCGCATTGGCGGGCCCATCAACACCGGAGCCCGCATTTGGGCGGCGATCGACGCGAGAGCCCGCCGGCGAGCCTCACGATTTGAGGTCGCCGGTTGTTGTGCCGGTAGATGACGTCCCGCCATTAGGAGGACGTGGTTCGTGGCTTCGGTCAGTAGTGCTTGGCCCCAGATTGTCCAGTCGTCTCACATAGACTGATTTTTATATGTATTCCGTAGAAAGTTGTTTGAACAATGTCGTTAAACGTACAAACTCTTTTTGGTTTTTCGGCGGTGACTTCGGCCTCCGCATTCTTGTCAAGTGCGATCGGCCGGATCGCGATTCTGACAAGCGGGATGGAATCGAAGGGCCCCGTCGTTCCTCACATTGGCCGACCGGGCTCCACGGTTGGTGAGATCGACCGTCAAGGCCCTATAGTTGGCAAACTAGAGAAACGGGCCGCCTTATCGAGCCGCAGGATAAACTAGGGCCCTGGCGTCGAACTGCTCGACACTGTAATGCTAGGATTTTCCTGGTTGGCTGGTTTTCTGAGTTACAAGCCTCATAGAGCTGAGGTGAGACTAGAACTGAGAGGGGTCTCAGTTAGTTGCTCATTCTTCATTACTAATCAGTCATTGCTTCATTCCAGCTGCTTTCTGGCGCAAACTCTGGCACGCACAAAGCAAAGCGCTCGGACTTAGACTCTGGTGTAGCAGACTAAGGGGCCGGACTAACCAACGAGCGTGGGTTCCCACATGCTGCATCAACAATGCCACTGCCCCAGCGTGCACAATATCTAGTTCCTTTTCGGAGACCCTCAATAACCGCGGTTTTGACCCAGTGGGACACGCTCCCTGTCTGTTTGCTATATTTTGTATCAGAGCCCCGAGGTTCAACACCCATTGTGGACATCGAGGGCAGGTCTATTCCTATGTCGGAGGAATGTAGCGCCCGTGTGCCACATGGCTTGAACAGGTCCTGGCCTATGGGGCAACGGATGGGATGAGTTGAGGTTCGAGGACCCTCAACTACCACGGTTCAAGCTTAGTGGTCCAAGCTTCCCATCTGTTCGCTACAGCGACATTGATTTTGATTTTGAATCTAGTACTGGACGCGGGAGGCGTCTCAGCTAACTTATTGGTGACGGCTTTCTACTATTTGCAAATGCTCCTTTTTGGTTTTCCAGAATCAAACGTTGAATCATTCTCCTCCTACTAACTATTCATGATTCTAAGGCTAGTTGCCCCTACGTGGCATGTCTCTTAGCGTCTCATAAATGTCCTATTTGAGTAAAAAGCTATAACCAATAGAAGTTGATGTGATGAGGACGCTAGCAACAAAACGTTTATGAAAACTCAGTTCCAGTTGAAGTGAAACCGAATCCATGGTGGAAACCCCTTTCAAACATCAAACAGGACAGTTTGACATGTCAACAAACTTGGAGGCATTGAGGTACCGCGTCGTCGAATGGAGCATCAATGCGTATGGTGATTGTATTTCGTCTCTGAAATCAAAATGCATCGCTGTAAAGTTTGGACAAGTAAAACATGCAACAAATATGGATGAGGGAATCCGGTCCCACGATTTTGAACCCATCTCCTATCTTCCAAAAAATCAACAAGAAATCACAAATAGAGCAGGAAACGACTCAAACCCTATAATCAAAATCATTATCAATGATGTCGGTTCATCACCATAAGGGATCCTGTTTTGGAATAGGGCATAATATATAATTTATATGCGTAATCGTGAACATAAGCCTAAGATACCCGTGAGTCGAATATTAGAATATTTATATCCATAAAGTTCAAAATGAATAGTGACATATCCATTTCGATGGCCGTGCCCGATCGGCGATGCAAGTTGCCAATTGAGGAAAGTGAGGAGGGTGATGTGCCATCCCTGCCGTCGCAAGAATCGCAATCGAGCGAATGGAAGTTTTTGGATTACAAAGTAACATTCTTGATTTATGTTCGTATGCCAATTTTCAGTATGCGAAGGGATCCCTACTTTAGAACGTAGCACACTCTTAGGCGAGAAGGGCCAATTCTCTTTAGTGGTCTTGTTCTACTATTCATAAGAAGGGATAGTGGATTTTATCTCTTTCATAAATCATGAACACATACATATGCAAAAGACAAGTTGGAAAAGAAATAGGATCTAACGTTGCAAGGGGGCATCCCACTTGGCAGAAACACAACGGATGGCAAGCTTGGGCTTCATATTTGTATCCTTTTGCCACCTCCCAATTGCGTGCAAATGGCTCAAATGTAACGAGAATCTCTCCACAAACCAAAAAGCAGACATAAAATGTCCATCAATGTGGAGTTTGTAACATGTAGACCATTGCTCAATCCAATTTGACAAGGGTAAGTCTATGTTGGCAAAAGACATACAACCACATCACGGTTAACAAACGGGCAAAATGACTAAGATATCCGCACAAGGAGAACAAAATGATGAGAAACCAATGAGTTAGATATTAAAATAGTTGCCTCTAGAACATGAAAACAAATGAAATTCATATATACCTTGATGGTCACGCCCGATAGTTGACATGATTTGACGATCAAGCAAGGTAAGAGGGGTGATGAATCACCCACACCATTGCAAGAATTGTGATTGGGCAACAAGCTCAACCCTTCTTTGACACAAATCCCCATTCATCCATTTACAGATTTCTATGTTTGGCTCAACAGAGCTCAGGAAAACATAAAACTATGCATTGCCAAAAAGTTTTCGTGTGTCAAAAAATAAACAGGGCTAATGATTTGATTGCCGTCGAGCAAAAATACCTTTCATTGTTTAATTCCCAGAGGCGCAAACCCACATTCATCCATACAACCCGGTTTCAAACCCTACCCTGGATTACATTTGGGGATTTGTGATTTTAGTTTTATGCAGCTTTCCTTTCAACGCATGCAAAGTCTCAACCCCCCCATGCTAACTACTCTCAAACCTTCTTTTGGAAAGTCTTAAACGCCTCCATAGAGGACTTTGTGATATTATGGACAACATCATCATCAACATATCGACGTTGCATGCCATACAATGTTGAAATTGTAACTGCTATTTGATATTATTTTTTTTCCCTATTGATTGTAGATATATTATTGTTATAATTATGCATTTGGTTATCGTTTGAAATTTGCACAAAATGAGGAAATCTTAGCTTGATCAAACAGGCGTGGATGTATGGTGAGTGGCCTGTTAAAAAACACAATGGGTATATCATAAGTACTTACCAAGGCAAGAACAAATTTGCATAGCAAATGGACTAGAAATTATTGAACCAAAAAAATGCAACTAGTTGTATCCTAGTTGCGTCCTAGTTGTGCCCGACTTGCGTCCTACTTGTGCCCTATTTGCGCCCTTGTTGCGCCTTAGTTGCACCCTAGTTGCACCTGAGTTGAGCACTAGCTACGCCCTAGTTACCCCCTAGTTGCGTCCAAGGGCGCCCTAGTTGCGCCTTACTTCCACCCTAGTTGCAACTTAGTTGCACCCTACTTGCGCCCTTGTTGTGCCCTAGTTGCGTCTCAGTTGGGCACTGGCTATGCTCCAGTTGCACCCTAGGTGCACCCTAGTTGCGCCCTAGTTTCACCCTAGTTGCGTCCTACTTATGTCCTAGTTGTGTCCTACTAGCCCTAGTTGCACCCAAGTTGTGCCGTAGTTGTGCCCTAGTTGTGCCCTAATTGCACCCTAGTTGCATCCTTGTTGCGCTTAGTTGGGCCCGAATTGCATCCTACTTCTGCCCTACTTACGTCCCAGTTCCTCCCTAGTTACACCCCAGTTGCGCCCTACTTGTGCCCTACTTGCGCCCTAGTTGCGCCCTAGTTACGCCCTAGTTGCGCCCTAGTTGCGCCTTTCATACACCCTAGTTGCGTCCCACTTGCGCTCTAGTTTTGCCCTACTTGCGTCCTACTTGTGCCCAAGTTGTGCCTCAGTTGGGCACTAGCTATGCCCTAGTTGCGCCCTAGTTACGCCCTAGTTGAACTCTAGTTACGCCTTACTTGCACCCTACTTGCGCCCTACATGCATCCTAGATTCGCCCTGCTTGTGTCTAGTTGTGCCCTAGTTGTGCCTCAAGTGGACACTAGCTACAACCGAGTTGTACCCTAGTTGTGGCCTAGTTGGGCCCTACTTGCACCCTACTTACGCCCTACATGTGCCCTAATTACACCCTAGTTATGGCCCTGTTGCGCCCTAATTGCGTCCTAGTTGTGCCCTTGGTACACCTTAGTTTTGTCTCAGTTGGGCACTAGCTACGCCCTACTTGTGTCCTAGTGTGTCCTAGTTGCACCCTACTTGCACCCTAGTTGCGGCTTAGTTGTGTTCTACTTGCGTCCTACTTGCACCCTAGTTGCGCTCTAGTTGCGCCCTAGATGTGCCCTAGTTCCGCCCTATTTGCGCCCTATTTCTGCCTTACTTGCACCATACATGTGCCCTAGTTGTACCCTAGTTCCACCCTACTTGCGCCCTACGTGCGCCTTACTTGCGTACTAGTTGCTCCCTAGTTGCGCCCTAGTTGCATCCTATTTACACCCTAGTTGCACCCAAGTTGTGCCCTTCTTGAGCCCTAGTTACGCCCTTGTTGCACCCTAATTGTATCCTACTTGCATCCTACTTGTGCCCTACTTGCGCCTTAGTTGTGCCCTACTTGCACCCTAGCTACGCCCTAGTTACACCCTAGTTGCACCTTACTTGCACCTCTTGGACACTAGCTACGCCTTTGTTGCGCCCTAGCTGCACCCTAGTTGCTTCCTATTTACCCTTAGGTGTGTCCTACTTGCGCCCTACTTGCGCCCTAGTTGTGTCCTAGTTGCGTCCTAGTTGAGCCTCAGTTGAACACTAGCTACGCCCTAGTTACATCCTAGTTGCACCCTACATGCGCCCTACTTGCATCCTACTTGCGCCCTAGTTGCACCGTGGTTACGCCTTAGTTGCACGCTAGTTGCGCCTTAGTAAGGCACTAGCTATGTCCAAGTTGTGTCCTAGTTGCGCCTTAGTGGCGCCTTAGTTTCACGCTAGTTGTGCCCTTCTTGTGTCCTACTTGCGCCCTAGTTGCGCCCTAGTTACGCCCTACCTGTGCCCTAGTTGTGCCCTACTTGCACCCTATTTGTCCCCTACTTGTACCCTGGTTGTATCCTAGTTGTGCCATAGTTGCACCCTAGTTTTGCCCTACTTGTACCCTAGTTGCTCCCTATTTGCGTCCTACTCGCACCCTACTTGCGCCCTACTTGCGTCCTAGTTGTGCCGTAGTTGCGCCCCAGTTGTGCCCTTGACGCGCCCTAGTTGCGCCCTAGTTGTACCCTACTTGCGCCCTAGTTGCGCCCTAGTCGCACCCCAGTTGTGCCTCAGTTCGGCACTAGCTATGCCCTAGGTGTGCCCTAGGTGGGTCCTAGTTGCACCCTAGTTGCACCTTACTTGTGCCTTAGTTGTGCCCTTGTTGCACCCTAGTTGCACCCTACTTGTGCCCAACTTGCGTCCTAGTTGCGTCCTTGTTGCGCCCTACTTCTTTTCTACTTTCACCCTAGTTGTGTCCTAGTTACACACTGGTTGCGTCCTACTTACGCCCTACTTGCGCCCTACTAGCGCCCTAGTTGCAAACTAGTTACGCCCTAGTTGTGTCCTTCTTGGGCCCTCCTTGTATCCTTGTTGTGCCCTAGTTGTGCCCTACATTCACCCTACTTGCACCCTGGTTGTGCCCTACTTGCGCCCTAGTTGTACCCATTTTGCACTTCAGTTGGGCACTACTTTCGCCCTAGCTACGCCCTAGTTGCGCCCAAGATGCGCCCTAGTTGTGTCCTAGTTGCGCCCTACATGAGCCCTAGTTGTGCCCTAGTTACACCCTAGTTGCGGCATACTTGCGCCCTAGTTTTGTACTAGTTGCACCCTAGTTGCACCCTAGTTGGGCCTCAGTTGGGCACTAGCTATGCCCTCGTTGCGCCCTAGTTGCAACCTAGTTGCATCCTAGTTGCGCCCTACTTGCGTCCTAGTAATGCCCTCCTTGTGCCCTACTTGCGTCCTTGTTGTGCCCTAGTTCCACCCTAGTTACGCCCTAGTCATAACCTATCTGCATCCTACTTGCGCCCTAGTTGTGCCCTAGTTGCACCCTAGTTGCACCCTAGTTGTACCCTATTTGAGCCCTAATTACACCCTAGGTGTACCCTACTTGCGCCCTCCTTTTGCCGTACTTGCGCCCATCCTACTCCCTAGTTTTGCCCTAGTTGTGTCCTAGTTGCACCCTAGTTGCACCCTATTTGCGCCCTATTGGTGCCCTTGTTGCACCCTACTTATGCCCTAGTTGCGTCCTAGTTGCACCCTTGTTGCGCCCTACTTGCGCCCAAGTTGGCCCTAGTTGTGCCTCACTTGGGCACTAGGTAGGCCCTAGTAGCGCCCTAGTTGCTCCCTAGATGCGCCCTAGTAGCTCCCTAATTGTGCCCTCCTTGCGCCCTAGTAGCGCCCTACTTGTGCCTTATTTGTGCCCTAATTTTGTCCTACTTGCGCCCTTGTTGCACCCTAGTCATGCCCTAGTTGCGCCCTAGTTGCGCCTTACTTGCGCCCTAGCTGCGCCCTAGTTGTGACCTAGTTACACCCTAGGCGTCTCTATTTGTGCCCTACATGCACCCTACTTGCGCCCTACTTGTGTCTTACTTTCGCCCTAGTTGCGACCTAGATGCACCCTAGTTGCACCCTAGTTGCGCCTCAGTTGGGCACTAGCCACGCCCTAGTTGCACCCTAGCTGCACCCTAGTTGCGCCCTAGTTGCACCCTAGTTGCTTCATACTTGCGTCCTATTTGCGCCATACTTGCGCCCTAGTTGCACCTTAGTTACACCCTAGTTGCACAATAGTTGCACCTCAGTTGGGAGCTAGCTATGCCCTAGTTCTGCCCTAGTTGCACCCTACTTGTACCCTAGTTGCGCCCTGCTTGCGTCCTACTTACGCCCTAGTTGCATCCTAGTTCCGCCCAAGTTGCTCCCTAGTTGCACCTCATTTGGAAAATACCTACGCTCTGGTTGCGTCCTAGCTGTGCCCTACTTGCGTCCTAGCTACAACCTAGTTGTGCCCTACTTGAGCCCTACTTGCCCCCTAGTTACACCCTAGTTTCACCCTAGTTGCGTACTACTTGCCCCCTACTTGTGTCCTACTTGCGTCCTAGTTGCGCCCTAGTTACACCCTAGTTGCACCCTACTAGCACCGTACTTGCGCCCTACTTGCACCCTAGTTGCACCCTATTTGTGCCCCAGTTGCCCCCTTCTTACGCCGTTCTTGTACCCTAGTTGTGCTCGAGTTGCACGCCAGTTGTGCCCTATTTGCGCCCAAGTTGTGCCCTACTAGCGCCGTAGTTGCATCCTCATTGTGCCCTGTTTTTTCCTCCTTGTTCCCTACTTAGGCCCTAGTTGTACCTTAGTTGCGCCCTAGTTGCACCCTAGTTGCGCCATATGTGCGCCCTAGTTGTACCCTCCTTGCGCCCTAGTTGCACCCTTGTTGCGCCTCTATTGTGCACTACCTAGGCCATAGTTACGCCCTAGTTGCGCCCAAGATGCACCCTAGTAGCACCCTACTTGCGCCCTACTTTCACCCTAGTTACGCCCTACTTATGTCCTAGTTGTGTCATACTTGTGCTCTAGGTTTGCCCTAGTTGCACCCTAGTTGCGCCTTAGTTGGACACTAGCTACGCCCTAGTTATGCCCTTGTAGCATCCTAGTCGCGCCCCACTTGCGCCCTTCTTGTGCCCTAGTTGTGCCCTAGTTGCGGCTGAGTTGCGTCTCAGTTGAGCACTAGCCAGGCCTTAGTTGCGCTTTAGCTCCGCCCTAGTACACCCTAGTTGCGCCCTTTTGCACCCTAGTTGTGCCCTTCGTGCACCCTAGTTGCGCACTAGTTGATTCCTCCTTGCGCCCTGATTGTGCCTTGTTACACCCTAGTTGCGTCTCAGTTGGACACTAGATATGCTGTAGTTACGCCCTAGGTGCATCCTAGTTTTGTCCTAGTTGCGCCCTAATTGCACCCTAGTTGCGCCTTAGTTACGTCCTACTTGTGCCCTACTTGTACCTAGTTGCACCCTGGTTGCGCCCTAGTTGCGCCCTATTTGCGTCCTACTTGCACCCTAGTTTTGCCCTAGTTGCACCCTACTTGCGCCCTACTTGCGCCCTACTTGTACCCTACTTGCGCCCTACTTGCACCCTAGTTGCGCCCTAGTTGTCCCCTAGTTGCACCCTACTTGCACCCTATTTCCGCCCTAGCTACGCCGTAGTTGTACCCTAGTTGCACCCTAGTTGCGCCCTAGTTGCACCCTAGTTGCACCCTAATTGTGCCCTTGTTGCGACCTATTTGCACCCTAGTTGCGTCCTAGTTGTGCCTCAGTTGGGCACTAGCTATGCCCAAGTTGCACCCTAGTTGCGCCCTAATTGCGCCTTAGTTACGCCTTAGTTCCGCCCTAGTTGAGGCCTCTATGCGCCCTACTTGCGCCCTAGTTGTGCCCTACTTGCGCCCTAGTTGCGCCCTTTTTGTAAAAAAACGTGCGTCCTACTCACACCCTAGTTGCGTCCTAGTTACACCCAAGTTGCACCCTAGTTGCTCCATAATTGTGCCCTACTTGTGCCCTACTTGCGCACTAGTTGTGCCCTACTTGCGTCCTAGTTACAACCTAGTTGCGTCCTAGTTGCGCCCTGGTTGTACCTCAGTCGGGCACTAGCTACGCCGTAGTTGCTCCCTGGTTGTGCCCTAGCTGCACCATAGTTGCGCCCTAGTTGCTCCATTCTTGCGCCCTAGTCGCGCGCTACTTGCGCACTAGTTGCGCCCTTGTTGCACGCTAATTGCGCAACAGTTGTGCCTGAGTTGGACACTAGCGACGCCCTAGTTGTGCCCTAGTTACGTCCTAGTTGTGTCCTAGTAGCACCCTAATTGGGCCCTACTTGCGTCCTAGTCTCACCCTAGTTACGCCCTAGTTGGACCCTACGTGCGCCCTACTCGTGCTCAGGTTCACCCTAGTTGCGCCCTAGTTACACCCTATTGGCACCCTACTTGCACCCTACTTGCGCCCTTGTTTCATACTAGTTGCCCCCTAGTTGTGCCCTACTTGCGCCCTACTTGCTCCCTAGTTGCACCCTAGTTGCACCCTACTTGTGCCCCACTTGCATCCTACTTGCGCCCTAGTTACACCCTCATCGCGCCCTAGTTATGCCCTAGTCGGCCTTACTTGCATCCTACTTGTGCCCTACTTGCGCCTTAGTTGCGCCCCAGTTGAGCCCTAGTTGCATCCTACTTGCCCCCTACTTGCGCCATTTTTGTGCCCTAGTTGCGCCCCAGTTGCGCCCTACTTGCGCCCTAGTTTTGCCCTCCTTACACCCTAGTTGCGCCCTATCCGTGCCGTACTTGCGCCGTACTTACGCCCTACTTGTGCCCTAGTTACGCCCTACTTGCATCCCCGTTGCGTCCTAGTTGCTTCCCAGTTGCGCCCAAGTTGCACCTCATTTGAGCACTAGCTACGCCCTAGTTGCGTCCAAGTTGCACCCTACATGCGCCCTACTTGCGCCATTCTTTTCCCCTACTTACATCCTAGTTCCGCCACAGTTGCGCCTTAGTTGTTCCCTGGTTGCACCCTAGTTGCGTCCTAGGTTGGCCTCAGTTGGGCACTAGCTAAGCCCTAGTTGCCCCCTAGTTGCGCCCTAGTTGCGCCCTAGTTGTGCCTCACTTGTACCCTACGTGCACCCTACTTGCGCCCTAGTTTTGCCCTACTTGCACCCTAGTTGCGCCGGACTTGTGTCCTAGTTGCGTCCTAGTTGTACCTGAGTTTGGTTCTAGCTACATCCTAGGTGTGCTCTAGTTGTGTCCAAGTTGTAACCTAGATGCATCCTAGTTGCGCCCTAGTTGTGCCCTAGTTGCGGCCTAGTTGCGTTTTACTTGCGCCCTACTTACTCCCTAGTTGAGTCCTACATGCGCAAAAATTGTGCCTTAGATGGGCTCTAGCTACGCCCTAGTTGCGTCCTAGTTGCGTCCTAGTTGTGCCCTACTTGCGCCCTACTTGGGCCCTAGTTGCGCCCTAGTTGCGCTCTAGTTTTACCCTACTTTCGCCCTACTTGCGCCCTACTTGCGCCCTACTTGCACCCTAGTTGCACCCTACTTGCACCCTATTTGCGCCCTTGTTGCATCCTAGTTGTGTCCTGGTTGTGCCCTACTTGCGCCCTACTTGCACCGTAGTTTTGCCCTAGTTGCGCCCTCGTTGTGCCCTACTTGCGCCATTCTTCCGCCCTACTTGCGCCCTCATTGCGCCCTCATTATGCCCTAGTTGCGCCCTACTTGCACCTTAGTTACGCCCTAGTTGAGCCCTACTTCCACCCTAGTTGTGCCCTACTTGCGCCATTGTTGCGTCCTAGTTGCGCCCTAGTTTTGTCCTATTTGCATCCTACTTGCACCCTAGTATCGTACTCCTTGCGTCCTAGTTGCGCCCTTGTTGCGCCCTAGTTGCTCCCTACTTGCGCCCTACTTGTGCCCTACTTGCGCCCTAGTTTCACCCTAATTGCGGCCTAGTTGTACCCTTATTGTGGAAAACATGCGTCCTACTTACGCCCTAGTTATGCACTAGTTGCACCCTACTTGTGCCCCACTTGCGCCCTACTTGCGCCCTAGTGGTGCCGTACTTGCGCCCTAGTAGTTCTAGCTACTGCCTCGTTGTGCCCTTGTTGCGCCTCAATTGGACACTAACTACGCCGTAGTTATGCCCTGGTTGCACCCTAGCTGCACCCTAGTTGTACCCTAGTTGCTCCTTTCTTGTGCCCTAGTTGTGTCCTAATTGCGCGCTAGATGTGCAATCATTGTGCCTTAGTTGGATACTAGTTACACCCTAATTACGCCCTAGATATGTCCTAGTTGCACCCTACTAGCGTCCTGCTTGTGTCCTACTTGCGCCCTTGTTACGCCCTAGTTACGCCCTAGTTGTACTCTACTTGCACCCTACTTTCACCCTACTTGTGCCCTTGTTGCATCCTAATTGCACCCTAGTTGCACCCTACTAGCGTCCTTCTTGCGACCTAGTTGTACCCTAGTTGTACCCGAGTAACACCCTACTTGCACCCTACTTCCGCCCTCATTGGGCCCTATATACGCCCTAGTTGTACCCTACTTGCATCCTACTTGCGGCCTACTTGCGCCTTAGTTGCGCCCTAGTTGATCCCTAGTTGCGTCCTTCTTACGTCCTACTTGCGCCGTTGTTGCACCCTAGTTGCGCCCTAGTTGCACCCAAGTTGCGCTCTACGTGAAACCTAGTTTTGCCCTCCTTGCGCCCTAGTCGCACCCTAGTTGCGCCCTACTTGCGTCGCACTTGTGCCGTACTTGTGTCGTACTTGCGCCCTAGTTGCGCCCGACTTGCATCCTCATTGGATCATCGTTGCATCGTAGTTGCAACCAAGATGTGCCTCAGTTGAGCACTAGTTTCGCCCTAGTTGCGCCCTAGTTTCGCCCTACTTGCGCCCTACTTACACCATACGTGCGCCATACTTGCGCCGAAGTTGCATCCTAGTTGCGCCATGGTTTCGCCCTAGTTGTGCCATGTTGCACCCTAGTTGCGTCCTAGGTTCACCTCAGTTGGGCACTAGCTAAGCGCTAGTTGCGCCCTAGTCGCGCCCTAGTTGTGCCCTAGTTGCGCCCCAGATGCGTCCTACTTGTGTCCTACTTGCGCGGCACTTGCGCCTTAGTTTCGCCCTACTTAAGCCCTAGTTGCGCCCGACATGTGTCCTAGTTGCGCCCTAGTTGTACCTTGGAAAGGAAATAGCTACGCCCTAGGTACGCCCTAGTTACACCCTAGTTGCGTCCTAGATGCGTCCAAGTTGCACCCTAGTTGCGCCCTAGTTGCACCCTAGTTGCGCACTACTTGTGTCCTACTTGCCCCCTAGTTGCGCCCTACTTGCGTAAGAGTTGTGCCTCAGTTGGGCAATAGCTATGCCCTAGTTATGCACTAGTTGCGTCCTGGTTACAGTCTATTTGCTCCCTACTTGCATCCTTGTAGCGTCATATTTGTATCCTAGTTGCTCCCTACTTGCGTCCTACTTGCACCCCAGTTGCACCCTAGTTGTGCCCTCGTTGTGCCTTACTTGCGCCCTACTTGTGCCCTACTTGCACCCTCAGTGCACCCTTGTTACGCCCTAGTTACACCCTTCTTACGCCCTACTTGCGCCCTACTTGCACCTCAGTTGTGCCCTAGTTGATCCCTAGTTGCGCCCTTCTTGCGCCCTACTTGCGCCCTACTTGCGCCCTACGTGTACCCTACTTATGCCCTAATTGTACCCTAGTTGCGTCCTAATTGCGCCCTATTTGCGCCCTAGTTACGATCTAGTTGGGCCTTAGTTGCACCCTAGTTGCGCCCTAGTTGCGCCCTAATTGCGCCTGACTTGCGCCCTAGTTGCGACCTACTTGCACCTTAGTTGCGTCTTAGTTGTTCCTCATATGGGCACTAGCTATGCCCTAGTTGCGTCCTTGTTGCCCCCTAGTTGCGCCCTACTTGCGCTCTAGTTACAACCTACTTGTGTCCTAGCTGTGCCCTTTTTGTGGAAAACTTTCATACTACCTACGCCATACTTGTACCCTAGTTGCACCCTAGTTGCACCCTAGTTATACCCTATCTGCACCCTATTTGCGCCCTACTTGTGCCTTAGTTGCGCCCTAGTTGCACCCTAATTGAGCCCTAGTTACGCCCTACTTGCTTCCTACTTGTGCCCTATTTGTGCCCTACTTGTGACCTAGTTGTGCCCTACTTGCGCCCTAGTTACGACCAAGTTGCGCCCTAGTTGCGCCCTAGTTGCGTCTCAGTTCGGCTCTAGCTACGCCGTAGTTACGCCCTCGTTGAGCCCTAGATGTACCCTAGTTGCCCACCTGTTGCTCCATTCTTGTGCCCTAGTTGCACCCGACATGCGTCCTAGTTGCACCCTCGTTGCACGGTAGATGCGCAAGAGTTGTGCATCAGTTGGACACTAGCTATGCGACCTAGTTGCATCCTAGTTGTACCCTACTAGCGCCCTACTTGGGCCCTACTTCTGCCCTAGTTACGCCCTAGTTGCACCCTAGTTGGACCCTACATGCACCCTACTTGCGCCCTACTTGTGTCCTAGTTGCACCCTAGTCGTGCCCTAGTTGCACCCTACTTGTGCCCTACTTGTACCCTACTTGCACCCTTGTGGCATCCTAGTTGTGCCCTCGTTGCGCACTACTTGTGCCCTACTTACGCCCTAGTTGCACCCTAGTTGCGCCCTAGTTACGCCCTACTTGCGCCCTACTTGCACCCTACTTGCACCCTACTTGCACGCTCGTTGCGCCCTAGTTACGACCTAGGTATGACCTACTCAGGCCCCACTTGTACCCTACTTGCGCCTTAGTTCTGCCCTAGTTGAGCTCTAGGTGCACCCTCCTTGCGCCCTACTTATGCCATTATTGTGCCCTAGTTCTGCCATAGTTGCGCCCTATTTGTGCCCTAGTTTCAACCTCCTTCCGTCGTAGTTACGCCCTAGTTGCTCCCTACATGCGCCGTACTTGCGCCGTACTTGCACCCTACTTGCGCCCTAGTTGCATCATACTTGCGTCCTCGTTGCATCCTAGTTGCGCGCAAGTTGCGCCTCAGTTGAGCACTAGCTACGCCCTAATTACATCCTAGTTGCACCCTGCTTGTGCCCTACTTGCGCCATACTTGCACCCTACTTGCGACATAGTTACGCCTTAGATGTCCCCTAGTTGTACCCTAGTTGCACCCTAGGTTGGTCTCACTTGGGCACTAGCTAAACCCTAGTTGCGCCTTAGTTGCACCCTACTTGTGCCCTACGTGCATCCTACTTTGGCCCTATTTTAGCCCTACTTGCGTACTAGTTGTGCCTGACTTGTGCCCTAGTTGCGTCCTGGTTGTACCTCAGTCTGGTGCTAGCTACGTCCTAGTTTGCCCTAGTTGCTCCCTAGATGCACCCTAATTGCCCCCTGGTTGCGTCCTAGTTGTACACTAGTTGCGTCCTACTTGCGCCCTAGTTGCACCTTACTTGCACAATAGTTGTACCTCAGTTGGGCACTAGGTATTGTTAAAAAGTGCCCCTGCCATGGTTGCCGTTTGCCGTTTTCCTGGTCCGACCACGAGAGTGGTTGGATGTCCAATCGGATTGCAGATTTGGACTCCTTAGATTTTGCCATGTGATTTCGAGCTTTCAGTTGATCGATTTGGTTGAGAATTCAGAGAGTTAGCCCTACCCAAAGTTCGGGTAGTGAGGTGGGTGGAATCTGGTACCCGTACGGGGTGACGGGATACTCCACCGCCGGTGGTCCGTGTTCAGTTCCAACTGGCTCCATCGATCCCAAGGCCCTAGAGGAAGCAACCAGGGAGGTCCCCTGGACCAGGTCGAGCCGCCCTTTGACTTTTAAATCAAAGAAAGGCGCTTCGAGCCGTCGTCGGCTCGTGTCGGAGACGACTCACGTCGGCGGCAGCCAAAGGCGGCTCCACCAAGGGTTGCTTGGATGGGCGTAGCAGGGGCTATACTGCTCCGTTTTGGGCGTGCTTGGATACGTTGGAAAGCTCAGGTCACAGGCTATAAGAATCTGATGTAATCTCACCAAAATAACTAACCATTAATGATTCTCAGCCCTTCTCAGTTTTCACAATCTGTATTCTGCCAGAATTCTGCTCACTTGGTGTTGTGGCGACCCAAAGCACACACCTCTCTTGGAAGTCTCCTTGCACTAAGAAGCCATGCACACTTAGGCAGTTCAGGGCATGCCAGGACAACATGCCTGTCAGGTATGTCCTAGCTGCACCCTAGATGCGCCCTAGTTGCGCCCTACTTGTGCCGTACTTGCGCCGTACTTGCGCCCTAGTTGCGCCCTAGTTGTACCCTAGTTGCACACTACTTGCGTCCTACTTGCGCCCTAATTACGCCCTAGTTGTACCCTAGTTGCACCCTAGCTACAACCTTCTTGCGCCCTATTTGTGCGCTATGGAACACTCGGCTATGCCGAGTGTTCCATTGCTCGTTGTACAGTGACGTCCACCGGTCGTGACCCCAGTGGCACTTGGATCATCGATTCCGGTGCCA
>SZWC01008907.1:94864-112332 GCA_023375785.1 Penium margaritaceum | reverse complement strand
TGCGGAATGAAACGCCAGCATCCGCGCGGCGAATGCGGACGATGTCAGGCGGCACGAGACATCAGTGGAACATGGCCGCGGCCGGGTGGGCGTGAACATCTCATCCAACCGCGGCCGACATTCCTTCCTGCAGTCAACAGCCGACACATCAAGCGAGGGGGCCCAGCAAGTTGACTGTCAAGGTGAATAATGACAAGACATCTCAGCCGCGGGTGGAAAACCGCATGCTCGCAGAGCAAAATACGTATCGGCAAACTCACAAGGTACCCTGTTCTGGATGTCAGAAAATGATATTCGCCCCCTCTAGCTAAATTCGGCCACAGTTTGAAGGTTTCAGATTTTTATCTAATGTGCACATTGTTACGTTCCTGGTGTACACGAGTCCCGAAAACTCGCAAGTGCGCTTTTATTCTTACATTCATGACCCACCACACGACAAATTCCTGATTATTTCAAAACTCAGCCAAGGGCATTTTGGCTAACAACCCCGATCTCCAATGTCCCATTCTACAAGTTTCAGAAAACTTTGAGCACTTTTCGCAATGGCCAGACAAAACTGTGGCAAATCCTATCAATCTTTCAATATCCTTCCGTCCAATTCTCAACAAAACTTGACTTTTGAGAAACATTAAGATATTCTCAAAGCCAACCGACTTCTCGACAGGGCTACCTCAATCCACCACTCACGGCACAGATAGACCACCATGCATAGAATGACATCACCAACAAGAAGAGTTAACTCGTCCAACGAGTAAATGAACATTTTGACCAAATTCTTGTGGTCCTAATGTACAAGAAAATTGACTTATGAAAATGCTATGATTTCATTATCTTACCTTATAAGGACGTAAAAAAGGTAAATTTTTGCACTAGATTCAGGCACTTCAAGTTTACAATCATGTCGTTTGGATTCATAACTATACATGCAACATTTATGGTAGCGATGAACACAATTTTTTACTCGTACCTGAATAACTTTGTCAACCTGTATCTTGACAACATCATGGTGTACATCTGCACCCCTAAGGAGTAGGGNTGCACTAGATTCAGGCACTTCAAGTTTACAATCATGTCGTTTGGATTCATAACTATACATGCAACATTTATGGTGGCGATGAACACAATTTTTTACTCGTACCTGAATAACTTTGTCAACCTGTATCTTGACAACATCATGGTGTACATCTGCACCCCTAAGGAGTAGGGCCAATATTTCCAGAACTTTGCTGACGTAAAACAAAGAGAGAATTTTTTCGGAAGTCTTCTAAAGTGTGAATTTTGTCAGGATTTTTTCAGGTTTTGGGGCCATATTATTTCTCGTGGAAGATTCACTATGCACCAAAACAAAGGTGGAAGAAGTGACAAATAGGCTAGCGCCAAACAATGTTCTAAACGACAAGGTTTTTTTAGGCTTTTGCAACGACTCCTAAACATAATTAGAGGATTGCGCCCGGGTGTCACTGATTCTCTCCAGTCTCACCTAGAAAAGCATCAAGTAGAATTGTGGGGAAGTAAAAAAAGAAGTGTTTAACTCTTTCAGAAACATGATGACCTCAGCATCAACCTTACTATTGGCACATCCAACGATAGACTACATCAAGGCCAACAATGGGTTTGATCAAGCAATTCAAGCTAGTCTACCTCTAATCAACAACAATTGAGAATAATGGGCCGCGTATATGTCAAGAAGACTATGCAAGTTGTGACTAAACTAAGCAGTGCACAGGAAAGAGATCCTCATAGGTTTGAGCAAGTTTAAAACATGGCAATGCTATCTCAAATGCCGACAATGCATTTTTCCCAACAACCATCACACCTTGAAATGTTTTGAGACCCAGCCACATCTAACCCATGAATAAACTCAATGGATGGAATTCCTAAAGTCCAACTTCATCTACAACATTGAGTACAGGCTTTGCACAACAAATGTAAAAGATTCTAAAAGTCAATGACTATATGTAATTACTCAAATGAGCACGTTTCTCCTCAAAAAAGTCCCAAACCTTGTAAGGTTGTTCACAAAAGAATATGAAGAGTTCTGGGAGTATAAAAAGACCAAGTTTTGGTTCGTCGACCCATTCTGACGAAAACATCTCACTCGCAAGTTCATCATTCCCTCGAGTGGGAACATACAACAAATAGTGTTGGAAGAGTGCCACGACAGCGGTGAAATTGAGCGCTTGAGTGAGGACAACATGCTAAAGAAGTTAACAAAATGATATTAGTGGAAGAGGATGTGGACCAACATGGTAGCCTACCATAAATGATTTTACACTTGTAAGAAAAAAAATATTGTCACACGAGGTAACCCCGTCTCCTTCAACCCTTCTTGTTACGCGGTATCTATGCACCAATGTTTTCATAGACTTCATGACAAGATTACCCACCACGTGTCATGGGCATGATTCATTCTTAGCATGAAAAACTATAACAAAATGTCGAACTTCATCTAGATGAAAACATCATCACCAGAAGAAAAATATCACAATTTTTTCTAAGTTAAATTGCGTACCTACATGGAGTACCGGAAACCATCATCACTAACAGCAATGGTCGTTTCACCACTCATTTTTTGCACGACGTAATGACATACTCCATAAGTTGAATGGAACTCTTAACGTCATTACATCCCTAAACTAACGTTCAAACCATAAGAGACAATTATACACTTGAAAAAATTCCTTGAACAATATGTGAGTCACACGACATAGGTTTGAAAACAAAACTTCTGACTTACAAACTAGAATACAACTCCCCTAATTCCACTGCTATGGGTAAATCACCTTTCCAAGTGTTGTATACCTGAATTCCCAACTCACAAGTGTGATAACATGATTAGAGCAAGATTCCCATTGTTGAGCTTCACTCTAAAAACTCTACAAGCATCCAGGAGTATACCTAACAAGTCATTCTAAAAAGAAAAGAATCTATGAATCAAGAAACCAACTAACCATGCACAAAAGAAGTATTTCGTACTAGAAATCACTTCCTCACTAGCTGCGCAAAAGTCAAACTTGAAGGACCTCACCTCGCTAAGCACAAACTACGCTGGCTTTGAATCTTTAAGGTTGTGTGAATATGAAGCCTCATTACGGCTTTTGTTTAACTTCTTCACGCTATGGCAATCCATCCGGTTTTCCACATTGTCTAGATCAAGAACCATGAAGACCTTAAAACAAACTTCCTAGCAAAGATGTGTCACCTCAACCTCTTATGCACATGGATGGGGATAGGAAGTACTTAATCAAAGATATCCTCACACTTTGCTGCCGTTGACAAATGATCGGGTATCTTGTCAAGGGACATGGCTTCAACGCTAAGAATAATACTTGGGAACCGTACCAAAACGTCCCACACAAAGTTCACCTTTGATGGCTATCATTGTCCTATCATTGGCCTATTTTTGCTGTCGGGCTGAAGCATTGTGGTTAAAGAGGAGAAGTTATAACATTTCTACCCTGCACAAGTTCTTACAATCGTGAGTAGGAGTTTTTTCTATCATTCATGGCTTTAGCGCATTGAATTCTAATTTTTGGTGTTTGCCTTACAATTTTTTCAAAACTGCCTTGACTTTAGGTGTGATGTTTAGGATTTTCCGAAACTTACAAAATCTTCTAAAAATGGTAAAATAGAAGTCTAACGAACCTATCAATGTTTCAATATTGTCTAGTTGAAATTTTAACCATGGTGGAATTTTGTAAAGAAGCATAAAGAAATTATTCAAGCCCCATGATTTCTCAACGAAGCTTCTTGAATCGAGCACAAAAAGATGGACGTTGTTTGCGTCACTTAGCTTAAATGAAGATGACCTAAATCTTACCTCATTTTCATTCTTAGCATTGTATGCATATGCTCAACGCACTTGACAATTGTCATCAAACTACACTAACTCCTTAACACAAGTTATCCATCATATCGACATTACATTGCATGGTCAGTCAAAAGTTTGTGTTTTTTATGCTTTTTACAAAATGATAATATTCTTAAGACAACATGTAAAGGAACCTAAAGATTCATTGCACAAGGGAAACTTTGATTTTTGTGTGGACAATGCCTCCAAAATAAATACATGAAAATGAAAAAGTATGTTAAAGTGTTTCTCACATGGTTTCCCATTATCCATGTTAGCATTTGCTAATGTTTCCATTTTATGGCTTCAATGGATTTTCCATACGTAAAACTGCTTGTGAAATATTTTTCTACAATATCTTTTATGGTAAAATTTGCAACAATAATGAAGTTAAGCTGTGAGGGTGTGTGCTCTATGAAGATTAATCCTTGGTGTGTGGAGAGCTTAGTCGTAGCGGAAAGATACACTTGAAAATCTGTAGATACCAGAATTGAAAATGACTGATTCATAAGCTAATCACAATGAACAAAGGCGAAAGTATTCATGTTGTTCAAAGGATTGTTCTTGGCCCTTTCCTCCTTTCTTGGCTTGTTACAACAAGCTACTTACACCTGTACTTCGTGTCCTACTTGCACCTGAACTCGGTATCTTACTTGCACGTAGTGCTTGTGTGGGAAAAGTCCTTACCTTATGAGCATCCAGATGGACGATCCATCATATCTATTGACAAGCCACTACGTGCGCTGCATGTTATTTCATACGCTTCTTAATGGTGAGTGCGATTTTTTGTTGCAGAAACCTCCAAAAGCATTGACGTTGCACGTAACTGTGTTTGGTGTCGGAGGGTCGCTGTCAAGAAAATCCGTCGGCGGGTAGCATAACTAGTACACTACTTGCCGAGGGGAGGAAATCCACCCTCCCATGGCTTGTTTGGAACGCAATGCAAAAGTGCAAGTGAAACATGCCCTTGCCATGTGGATCTTGCTCGCTTGATCCTCACGTCCTCTTGTCCTCATATCCTTCTATCGTTACATCCAGGTATCCTCAAATCCACGAGCCATCCGAGTCGAGCGTGACCCCTCATTAAATGGGCCCAAGATATTGGGAAAAAAAATGCCCAGACTACCCCTTAAATCCAAGCGAAACCCCACGTAGGGAAAAAACATAGGTGGCACTTCATTACATTTACCCCCCTCCTCAAAGCTTCGACGTCTTGGAACGTCTATGATATTATTAAAGAATACTGTTGGTGTCCACGTCAGGGAAGTTGGCCCGTGGCAACAATTCTTTTTGCTTTGTTAGGTACCTCTTCCACTTCACCACAAACTCATCGTGACGTTTCCTCTAGTGGCTTGGTAGAATCTTCTGCACCTCAAACTCCTTGGCCCCTTCAACATGAATGGTACAAGGTGGAGCTCTTCTGCGACCTTGATAAAAGGTTTTCAGGTCGCAATATGAATGAAGCAAGGAGATGTGAAACACCGGATGGATGGTGTAGTGACCTTGAAGGCATCTTTTGTAGGTAAGCTCACAGCTTCTTGAGAATATGGAATGGACCCACCCATCGCATTTTTAACTTGGGACTCCCAACTCCCATTCGTTGTAGGATAGAAGAGTTCAACATCACCTGGTTCACCACTTGGATATTTGCCGCCAAGCAATGTTTATCATCCTGCTACTTCTATTGCTTATGTGCCTTTAATTGCGGTTTTTGCACCATCAATTATGGAAAACCCATCAACAATCTTCTACAAAGACAGAAGAGATGTTGGCGGAGGAAGAGCCGCTTAGTTGAGTGGTGGGTAGCCATAAACCACCATTATAGAACATGTCAATATTGATGCTGATACCACTGAGTTATAAGTAAACGTTTCTAGGCTTAACTTCTCCTCTCAACCCTCTCTACCTGGGGGGATGATGCTTAGCAGCAATTACATCAAAATCTGGTTTGTGTACCCCGTCTGCCCATCGCTTTGTGAGTGGTATGATGAAGTGAGGTGCACCCTCAAGCCTAGCTTGAGCATGATTTTTCCCCAGAACACCAAAGAGAAGCGTGGGTCACAATCAGAGACCACAAACTGTAGCACTCCGTTTTGATTTATGACATGAATGACAAGGAGTTGAGTTGTCCCAGTAGCTGTGATGCTTTGAAGACATACGATGAAATATGCCATCTTAAAAAACCAGTCCAACACCACCAACACCATAGTGTTACCTTGTTACATCACAAGCAAACCGTTGCTTAAGACGAGCGAGAAGACTGTCCTTGGCATCTCTGATGTAGGGAATGGTTCCAGCTCTCCTGGTTGCTTGGACGTCTACGGCTAAATGCATTCGCTCACATTACAAATGTTCCCAAACCTTCTACACGCAATCGTCACTAAAGACGACATGTATTTGCTTGTTAAGGATTTGAACATCTTGTCGTAGCCAACGTGACGTGAGTTGTGGGAGTCATGTGCTTCCTCCAAAATTTGCTCCTTGAATGGCACAAAATCCATCACAATAATATTTTCTTCCTGTCCTCTTTGACGATACACTCCATCTCACGTGGTTTCTTTCAAAACACCTCTTGTGAACCCACCGTCTACGCCATAGCCATGCATCAACAAAGCATGCATGATTGGAGATCCCGTCATAAGTGATTGGGTGTTTATGTTCAATATTGGCTAACATGAAAAATGATATGTTGAGTTTACCTTTCAAGCTTGTACCTAATCTCATAGAAAACTTCCTTCTAAAAACATCATCAAACTCATTTCCTGGCAAGTGATATTTGGTTGCGTCCTCAAGTTCTTTAGGGTGTAATGATCCATGAAGACAATAGAGCACCTGAACTAAAAGTAACCTGTGCAGTGCTTGAAACTATTCTTCAGTAGTAAGAATCCATCTCATGGATTGCTTCGTTCAGCATCGAACCTCATAGCTTACCCAATGCGTATGCAATCCGTTGTGGTCCCTTTACGTGATCTTGCATCAGCATTTTTTCTATGGCATCATCGCTTGCGTTTGTCACCATGTTGTATTCCTTGGATAAATCCGGATGATTAAGAACCAAAGTGTCACACATTGCATCCTTGAGCTTCTAGAAGCTCCTTAGCTCCTTCTCGCCCCATACCCACTAGCGATCCTTCTTTAGGAGCTAAGCTAGTGGCACTCTCATGACTACATACCCCTTGATGAACTTCCGGTAGTATTTGATAAACCCGAGGAAGGCCCAGANGTTGAGTTGTCCCAGTAGCTGTGATGCTTTGAAGACATACGATGAAATATGCCATCTTAAAAAACCAGTCCAACACCACCAACACCATAGTGTTACCTTGTTACATCACAAGCAAACCGTTGCTTAAGACGAGCGAGAAGACTGTCCTTGGCATCTCTGATGTAGGGAATGGTTCCAGCTCTCCTGGTAGCTTGGACGTCTACGGCTAAATGCATTCGCTCACATTACAAATGTTCCCAAACCTTCTACACGCAATCGTCACTAAAGACGACATGTATTTGCCTGTTAAGGATTTGAACATCTTGTCGTAGCCAACGTGACGTGAGTTGTGGGAGTCATGTGCTTCCTCCAAAATTTGCTCCTTGAATGGAACAAAATCCATCACAATAATCTTTTCTTCCTGTCCTCTTTGACGATACACTCCATCTCACGTGGTTTCTTTCAAAACACCTCTTGTGAACCCACCGTCTACGCCATAGCCATGCATCAACAAAGCATGCATGATTGGAGATCCCGTCCATAGTGATTGGGTGTTTATGTTCAATATTGGCTAACATGAAAAATGATATGTTGAGTTTACCTTTCAAGCTTGTACCTAATCTCATAGAAAACTTCCTTCTAAAAACATCATCAAACTCATTTCCTGGCAAGTGATATTTGGTTGCGTCCTCAAGTTCTTTAGGGCGTAATGATCCATGAAGACAATAGAGCACCTGAACTAAAAGTAACCTGTGCAGTGCTTGAAAGTATTCTTCAGTAGTAAGAATCCATCTCATGGATTGCTTCGTTCAGCATCGAACCTCATAGCTTACCCAATGCGTATGCAATCCGTTGTGGTCCCTTTACGTGATCTTGCATCAGCATTTTGTCTATGGCATCATCGCTTGCGTTTGTCACCATGTTGTATTCCTTGGATAAATCCGGATGATTAAGAACCAAAGTGTCACACATCGCATCCTTGAGCTTCTAGAAGCTCCTTAGCTCCTTCTCGCCCCATACCCACTAGCAATCCTTCTTTAGGAGCTAAGCTAGTGGCACTCTCATGACTACATACCCCTTGATGAACTTCCGGTAGTATTTGATAAACCCGAGGAAGGCCCAGATATTACGCACATACTTGAATGTAGGCCACTACTTCATAGCTTCCGCTATCTTTGCATAAATATGGATACCCTTGTCATTCACGATGTGCCTTCAGAACTCTAACTCCCCTCTTCTCAAACTCACACTTGTACAGCTTAGAAAACATCCTCTCTTTTTGAAGAATGTCTACCATATGCATAAGATGTTGTTGATGCTCTTCTAAGGTCCAAGAGTAGATGAGGACATCATCGTGGAACACCACCGTAAACTGGTCAAGATGAGGGTGTTCATGAGGTTTATGAACGTTGCACGGGTGTTGGTTAACCAAAAGGACATCACATGGTACATAAAATGGTCGTAACGCATTCTTAACGTCATCTCACTTCGCAATCCAGATGTAATGAAACTCCAACCTCATGTCAATCTTTTAGAAGTTATTCATTCTTTTTATCTGGTTGAATAACTCCTCGACAGTGGGCAACGAGTCTTGGCTCTTGATTGAAACGTTGATAAGTGCGCGATAGTCCATGCACATGCGCACTCCATTGTCTTTTATCTCACAAAGATAATGGATGTAGTGTATAGTGACACTAAAAATCTAATGAGCCCTTGCTCCGTCAGCTCCTCCAATTGCTTCTTCAGCTCACTCAACTCATTATTGTGCATATAGCCCACAGCCTGCAGCATTGGAGTTGTTCTTGGAACTAGCTCAAATTTATGATGGATGTCTCAATTCGGTGTTAAACCCTTTAATAGCTCAACACAAAACACGTCACTATAGCTCTGCAAGACTCTCTTTATTGTTGCTCATAGCCTTGTTGCTGTTGCTTTGTGTTACTCTTCATGTTATTATTTTGTGTCTAATGCCATTAATTCCATCTCTTCTACTACCTCCTTATGCCGCACCCACACAAGGTACACTTTGTGTTTTTTGCGTTGACATTGATTGAACTGCACGTAACTGAAGTGCAATACCTTTCCACCAATACAGCCGATTATGCCTTAAAGTGGCATTGTATGCACTCATCGTGGATGGGGAAANTCACAATGAGTCTGCACTCCCGCTCACCTTGCATTAACATGGTTGTAGTTTTCTTCCCGTGTAGTTATGCTGGCCCACATCTCTTTTCTAGCTCCTTTGTGAAGAGTGAGTGCAACACGCGATAATTGAGCAATGCTTTAATCTACCAGAGATTCAAGCGCCCCTTGCCTTCCGTAGAACTAAGCAATAAGTTTTCTTAGAGTGCTCCGGCTTCCTCCACTCGGAAGGGGAGAAGCNTCTAATGAGCCCTTGCTCCGTCAGCTCCTCCAATTGCTTCTTCAGCTCACTCAACTCATTATTGTGCATATAGCCCACAGCCTGCAGCATTGGAGTTGTTCTTGGAACTAGCTCAAATTTATGATGGATGTCTCAATTCGGTGTTAAACCCTTTAATAGCTCAACACAAAACACGTCACTATAGCTCTGCAAGACTCTCTTTATTGTTGCTCATAGCCTTGTTGCTGTTGCTTTGTGTTACTCTTCATGTTATTATTTTGTGTCTAATGCCATTAATTCCATCTCTTCTACTACCTCCTTATGCCGCACCCACAGAAGGTACACTTTGTGTTTTTTGCGTTGACATTGATTGAACTGCACGTAACTGAAGTGCAATACCTTTCCACCAATACAGCCGATTATGCCTTAAAGTGGCATTGTATGCACTCATCGTGGATGGGGAAAAGTTCACCTCCCACGTAAAATTTCCCTAAAGTACCCTCATAAACTTCACAATGAGTCTGCACTCCCGCTCACCTTGCATTAACATGGTTGTAGTTGTCTTCCCGTGTAGTTATGCTGGCCCACATCTCTTTTCTAGCTCCTTTGTGAAGAGTGAGTGCAACACGCGATAATTGAGCAATGCTTTAATCTACCAGAGATTCAAGCGCCCCTTGCCTTCCGTAGAACTAAGCAATCAGTTTTCTTAGAGTGCTCCGGCTTCCTCCACTCGGAAGGGGAGAAGCCAAATACACATGCCAACTCCCAAATGGCAAAGGACTTTTAGGGGTAGTGTTTGCAAGTGCAGACAAAGCTTTCCCTAGATTTTTCTTGCCATTACCTACGGGTGAATACCTTTCCCTTACAAATTCTTGTGTTTTTCTTTCTTTTGGTGCCGAGGCTTCCCACACATCTAGCAATTCTTACCACGTGGCTTGCTCTTCTGTGAGCCTCCTTGCACTACGCAAATCTCCATGAGATTAATTTGTTGGTGTTGTGCTTGACATTGAATATTCTTGTGCTTCTCCAAAAAACTCTATACATGGTAACGAAGCAAAAAAATGCGCTGAGAAATGACCACCATCAGTAGAATCCTTAAAACCACTCATTTCAAACGAGCTCTCAATTTTTTCCTTCNCAAATCTCCATGAGATTAATTTGTTGGTGTTGTGCTTGACATTGAATATTCTTGTGCTTCTCCAAAAAACTCTATAGATGGTAACGAAGCAAAAAAATGCGCTGAGAAATGACCACCATCAGTAGAATCCTTAAAACCACTCATTTCAAACGAGCTCTTAATTTTTTCCTTCAATCCGTCGTGGTACGTGTCTTACATATTTGGCTTGTTCATGTTGTCAATCTATAAGCATAGCGCCAAGAATCAACGTGTGTACTCCTCATGTGAGCCAACATTCTTCACATGTGTTGGCTTGTTGCGTGTGTCCATAAAGGCGTTAAAAAAATTGTAATGATCTCTCATGGCTTGCTCAAAGTGCTCCCATTTCGTCTTCATGCAAGCTTGAGCTTGCCTTCTGCCAGGCTGCCACAACACGCCTCGTTTCATAGCTACATTCCAACCTCCATCTCGAGTCGCTAGCATGTTTATCTGGCTCCACCACTCCAATGGTGCTTAGCAAAGGATTGACACTACGTATGACACACACATAGCATCGTCCCCTGGAGGGTAACCCATAGCCCAAAGTAATTGTTCATAGAGAGTAAAAAGGTCCATATGCACGCACGCTTGACCGAGGGATTAAAAAATTCTTGAGCCATTAGCTTATTCTCTGTGGATTCCTTGACCAAGCCACCCAAACCTGTCCAACATGTGTGTCCCCTCACAATTTAGCCATCAATCGATTTAGTCGCAAATTCTCTACNTGATGTCTTCAAAGCAAGAGGGAGTCACCCGATGTCTCCTTCATGCACACAGTATGCTATGTGGATGCTTTGGAAAATATACAGATTTCCAAAGGTTGGCTATTGCATTGGCTTTTAAGTCAAGTCTAGCAATCTCCTTCTTTATGAGCCTTGACGTTGTTTTGCGTTGTTTGTGCCTTCGCTCCATGAAGGAATTGACAAATTAGAACAACGACAAGGCTATGTGGAGAGCATAGTTATTGTAGAAAGATAAACTTGAAAATGTCCACAAGCCAAAAGAGGAAATGACAGAATCACCTGCTAATCATTATGAAAAAAGTCTAAGAGATTTATACTGATTGAATGGCAACTCTTGGCACTTAGCAATTTTTTTCCTATCTTTCTACAACAAGCTACTTACATTTGAACTTGATGCCCTACTTGCACCTAAACTCGGTGTCCTACTCAAACCAAGTGCTTTTGTGCGAGAAGTCCCCAGTCAACGATTGTCTAGATAGATTATTCATCGTATCTCTCGCCAAGCTATTGCGTGTGTCGCATGTCATTGCGTTTTCTTATTGAAGGTGAATGTGGTTTCATTGTTTTGCACACCACCAGAAGTACCAATGTTGTGGTTGACCGCGTTCGGTGTCACACGGAAGCCAAGGAGACAGTCCCATAGAGGGTAGCATAACTTGAACGCTAATCACCAAGGGAAGGAAAGCCATCCTCACGTGGCGTGTTTTGAACGCCAAGCGTAAATACGAGGAGAACACTCTCTTGGCGCGTGGAGCTTGCTCGCTCACTCCTCGCGTCCTCTTGTGCTCGCATCCTTGAATCCTCCCATCCTCGCATCCGCGAGCCATCGCAATCAAGCCAGCCATCCTACAAAATTTCGTTCAATACATAAAAAAAATAGAATCTTTCCATAAGTTCCCTCAAAACCCAGGCAAGACCTTGCTTTAGCCACATAAGTGGGGGGAACGTCATTACAAAAATGACACATAGCCCCCAAAGCATGTCAAGGTACATTGTGTTTGCTCGCAACATATTTTCATGACAGAGTCTTTTCTTTGAACATTTTGTGTCATTGCAAAATTGAACATATGTTTAGGGTTCTTAAGAAATAAACTTGTTGTTGAGGCTAAATTGGATAAAAATCCAAAGCAAGATGGGTTGTGAGAAACTATCCATTGAAGGGAGATGTGGTGATGTGGATTGCTCAACACGAAGAAACTCGCAAATATGTTTGAAAGGGTTTTTTCTTGAGGAAAGCATGCTTTCCTCAAAGACATCCAAGTAAATGGTGTTGTTGACAGATTAACCCATTATGAATGCTTTGTCATGAATCAGCATCTACATAGCCAAAAACATGAGTCCTTGGCTTACATCGTGCCATGGTCTTACCTTTGGCATAAATAAATAAATAATAAGAAGAATGTTATGTACTGATGAAATGAAGACACTACAGGAATCTCTCATATCAAATCTTCTTAGCAAGAGTGTCTTGTGATGGTGCAACATGAGTAAGGAGAGACTAAAGTGGATACATATGAAAATTTATTTATGAAAATTTTTATTTTTCTCTCATGGTTGGAAAAGGAGTCAAACAGATGCTTCCCATTGAATTGATAAAATCAATGTCACACCCCGAGGGACCAGCCTTCTGTTTGCTCAAGTTTGACTGACCATCAATTTGGAAGGAAACCAAAGATATGAAGTAAACGTTTCATTTTGCATGAGGCAACACTACCATCAACAATCCCACAAAAGAAGAAATTTGCAGGTAACCTTGAAAACAACCATTTTGTACGTAACTTTTGATTGTATAACAATACAATTCTCATTGCACTCAGACTCAAAAAAAATTGGGCGCAATTTTGGCTCAAATTAAGACAATACTAGCATGTAATTTACAAACACCTCAAGCTTATGCTTAATGGAGGGGTGATAACTATCAATGATACATTTTTAAGAAAAAATTAAAGGTTCAAAATACATCATTCTTTCATGTATTGAATAATACAGACAAAATTTCAATTCAATGAAAACAAGCTGGAAGGTTATAATTTCATAATTATACGACAAGTATTTATTTAGGTCCAGTTGTATCTAGTGGCCATGTGGCTATAGAAGTTGTTAGAGGTATGAAGAAAACTTTGACAATCTGTTGATCAACTCAAATGCAAGAAACGTTGTTAACCATGATAAAACATTGCACCAGCCACATCTTGACCACATAGACATGGCTGGTTCGATAACAACATGGTTCAAAGGGGAAAGCCCACTAAAAACACTGAAAATTTTGAAAGCACTTCTAATTTGACGTATATTGGCTGACGCCAGGAGTTTGCACAAAGAGACAGACCTAAAAGGACAACGCACCATTGAAGGCCACATTTTACCCGCGATTGTGGTCCTGCGATGGTTATGGTGTTTCTTTCCACATGGTCCTGTCAACAATGTTTTGCAATGTGAGAAATGGATGCCACCGTCAATGGATGAGTTAGGAAAATTTTTTGTTACCAATTGGAATCTTCCATAATGCTTGAGGAGATTCGGGTTAGCCTGAACATTGTTTCTATAATTCGAAGCTCCACGAGATCCAAANATGGTGTTTCTTTCCACATGGTCCTGTCAACAATGTTTTGCAATGTGAGAAATGGATGCCACCGTCAATGGATGAGTTAGGAAATTTTTTTGTTACCAATTGGAATCTTCCATAATGCTTGAGGAGATTCGGGTTAGCCTGAACATTGTTTCTATAATGCGAAGCTCCACGAGATCCAAAATCTTTTTTCAGTTTGAAAGTTTTGAAAATCTCCATCAAGGGGCGATGGCCTTGCCGGTCCCGAAAACGGGGGACCTCATCTCGAACTAGGTATTTCACCTGTTATTACTTGCGTTTGCGGCATCGTTGATTTTTGGACCGTTGTTATCGATAGGTCAAGGTTTGACTGTGACGTATTTCATCAACTACATCGACTTCGGTACCCGTAATCACTGCAGTACAACATCCGGACATTTTACAACTCAGGGTGCTTGAATTTTGCAGGAGTTTCTTGTCGCTTCTCGCCTTTGGTCCTGTGGATTTTTAGGGCGTCTTTCGTTGACAACAAACTGACGTGACCACAGGGTTGTGTGATCCACACAGCCTTAATCGACGCCCTCTGGGACTTGGTTTCCGGAAAACTGGTTTCAATTACGTCAACGTAACGAGGTACCCCGTTCCGAATTTTAGAAAATGCTTTTTATTCCGTTTGAAGGATTTTGATCCCCATACGTCTCTTGTTTTGATTTTCGTATCTCCATACGTCCTTACTTTAAGTCTTTCCTTTTAGAGCCCCCTGCGGCCAGAGTGTCGATGGCAAGGTACCCTATCGGGTACATGGTCATAGTCCAGACGTTTCCATTTTGTGACTTCAGTGTAATCTCTCAATATAAAAATGTTATTGTTATCAAACATTTTTATGAAGTAAAGACCCCCCAAAAAGGCAGGGGGGGGGGGAACACATTGTTCAACGTCATTTGGGGAGGGGGGGTTTGAAAAACAAACACGAAAGAAATTCAAAGACGACAACTGACGATAAGAGGCTTTCCATCTGTTTCTTATGACGTGTTCCGAGAAATGAGAAAAATGCTAAAAATACCTTGGACGACTCAATGCGGAAACGGGGTATATTGTGACATTACAATAGACCCCTCGTGTCAGGGTATATAGTGACGAAGCAATCTACCCGTTTGGGTTATAGCGGGATTTATTCAGAGAAAACAATAGTGAAGACATGGCTTTTGACTTAAGAAATGGCGGGCTGATCTGAGCTGAACTCTTTGGCAATGGGGGGTTTGGCGAGTTCAGTTTCTGATCCCGGGGTATCTGGATATTTACTTCTTTGAATTACCCGGCACACCCGTCGATCTCTGCGTCGACTATGCAATTTATCCGATCGGCAGCTTACCTGCTGAAATCCAAACGGAATCCTGGCATTTGAGCTTTGGCGTCAAGATGTCGGGGGACGAGAGGCTCGACTAGCCGCCACCCTGGCAAACATACGAAGTTTCCTGTCACAAAATCTAAAAGCGTAGCGCGGCACAATCAAATTACGGAAACTGTTTTCCTTCAAATCTCGCCCGCGGAATGGGCTTGCAAAATATGTAACTCCTTGTTCAAGGCTGCTGTTTAAAAGCCTCAACACACATTCACACTGTTCTGGGTAAACAAATCCTGGGAAAAAAACATTTGAAAAATTCCAAGGCAGAAGAGACAAGAGAACGAATCCCCCCCTCCCCGCCAACGGCCCCCAAACCCACCTTGAGCTCAAATGCAACCCTTGTCTTGAAAAGGCTGCGGGTACGTTGAAGGTCCAAATGGTTGGTGAACCGACAGCTAGCATTAGTTTATTTTGGGCGTCTGGCCGTAACCGACTAAGGCAAGGGGGGGGGGGGGGGGGCTAGCGAAGCACGAAAAGTCGACGAGGAGTTGAAACCAACACCCTGATGATGCAGTCTTCGATGGGAAAGAGTTGGAGTGAGGATTTTTCCACCATAGTGCAAATTCTTATAAAATATTGAACCGCAAAATAGGTACCTAAAGAAAATTACACAAACAGATGGGTGAAGAGTGTGTTTCATAGGAGCCAATACGGATTTTGGCCTTTTTGTCGTAACGAGTCGTGAATTGGGATGAGATAAGCCAAATATCGTGTTTTATGGTAGAGGAAAGACGTTGCAAGAAACTAAGGTGCCAGGTAGGACTAAGGGTGGGCCCACAGTTCTTGTCAAGTTCGAGGAAATGTGCGTTTGATATTTGTTTCACCCTTGTGACCGATTGAAGACGTGGGGCTACCTCAAGACCAAGAAAGTCGGAATTTCAACCCAACCCACCTACTCATGAGTTCATGGCATGAGGTAGAGGCTATGATGGCACTTGATCTCAATTTTGATGACATTCTTGGCTCGAGGGACGCGTCTATGTGAGAAGCAGGGCGAGTTCTTGCAAGTGTTGTGTATGGCACCATAACATACTTGAGAAATCGTTCCTTTATTCTGAGAAAGTCTTCATAGTACAACATAACATTTCTCTCGTTACATTCATGTGGCATTGGTCCCAACGCATTGGTAACACCTTGTGTATGGTAAACTCTAGAATCAAGACAAATGGCAAGAGTCAAGCAATTCATGTAGAAAACCCCTTTGGGTTACAGAGTACCCCTTGTAGTAAAAAAGTGCAAAAAAATCATCACAATATTGCCACATAATTTCTCCACATTGATGATCCCCACAACACTATTGGCTTTGTAGTGCCTTTCCAAATGCTCCACTTGTACCAAGGGCCAGGGTTAGGAAGAGCATCACCCAAGACACCTTGCACGACTAGACATTCGGGAGAAAACCATGAGGTGAAAGAAATATATGTGCGTAACTTGTTTCATAGGTTACTTGTGTAGCACTCATGGAAGTATGTATGGACTAGCATGGATCATGCAAAAGGAAATTCTGCCTGGAGAGACACCTGCAAAGGAGTCAGAAGCAAAACATGTCATGAGGGGGGTGGGCATGTCTATCTCATATTTGTATAGCGAACAAGTACCTGACAACATATCAACTAAAATTTTAGCTTAGTCAACTTCCGGCGGCTTTGGATGAATCGCAATATCTTTCTCCTTCAACATAAATGTTCATAGAAGACTTTCTCGCACCTACACGGAAAGCAAAAACTAATTAAAACGAAGGACATGTGAGTCAATATTCTAACAGTAACAATAAAGAGCAAAAGCAAAAAGAAATGCAAACTGTGGTATGAACATGGATCAACAATACAAATGGGATGACAACCACAATGACAAAGTGAAAGGATACAAGTGTGAGTGAGTGAGTCAATGAGTAACTCAGTGAATGAATGAGTGAGTAAGTGAGTGAGGAAGTGAGAGAGTGAGTGATTGAGTGACTGATTGAGTGAGTGAGTGAGTGAGTGAGTGAGTGAGTGAGTGAGTGAGTGAATGAGTGAGTGAGTGAGTGAGTGAGTGAGTGAGTGTGTGACTGAGTGAGTGGGTGAGTGATTGAGTGAGTGAGTGAGTGAGTAAGTGAGTGAGTGAGTCAATGAATTGGTGAGTGATTGATTGTGAGTGAGTGAGTGAGTGAGTGAATCAGTGAGTTAGTGATTGAATGTTTGTGTGTGTGTGTGTGTGTGTGTG